>JANJYP010066003.1:0-11998 GCA_024605115.1 Rastrelliger brachysoma
ATAAGTGATGGTGTTGTCAAAGTCACAAGACCCCTAACAGCATGGCGTACAAGCAACTGAAATAAAAAATGATTAAAAAGAAAAAAAAAAAAACTTCTTCTCCTACTCCAATATATAACATTTCTGACTTGAACAGAAGATTAAGAGGGATAGCGCATGTTGATCCAGAGCAGCAAAATAAATGAAACAGTAAACATCTGTGGCTTGAGTTGTGCTCTTCATGTTGCACCGAGATCAACTCTGCTGAGGCAAATAACACTAGTTTTTCAGTTGTGAAGTGTGGTGCCTATATGTTACTGTAAAGGAATATAATTTTTAATCCTCTTATATGTGATAAATTCAAACAAATCACACCAAGGTGACCTATGCATAGAGGTGTCATATCACTGCAGCCACAAAGGATATTTCACCAAAAATCAATCATATCAGGACACCTGTCACCACAGGCTACTAGTTAGAAAACTGGCATTGCATTGATATATACTGTATGAAAAAACATTGATTTAGTGCAGTAGCTGTGTCATCAGAATTTAATTTACCGGTATATCAAAGTGTAGTTATGTTCAGTTTGATTTGTCTGATAAAATGTTTTCAGGCAGAAATGTTAACATCTTTGAACATGTTAGGAACACATCTCTGCTACACTTCATGTATCTCTTTGTGCTTATAGAGTTATAACAGTCTCAGACTTAACAGCTTTTGTAAATGTTAAGATCTTGTACCCAGACTTGTAATATCTGTGTGACTGCAATCAGTCATGACTATGAATCCAATTTTTCAAGTAGTCCTGACAGGTGAGAAATGTCATGGTGATAAACATATAATGGATCATGACATCACAATATGTTACTTCCTGGCCTGGCAATAATCCAAAACCATAAAAATCTCTTGTCATAAATCAACATTGTCCACTGACATTGAAGAAGCAGCACCACAAATCGTTCCTACAGTTTTGCAATAGTCTTGTGGTTGATTGCTTGTCATGTGATTAGATAAAAGACACCTCTTGTGTTTATAAGTACACTCCAGTCAATTTTTAAAAGACTCCTTGTTCACTCATATTTTTCATCATAGTTAAATATCTCTAAATAGTCACCTTTTCTATATTCAATATTGTCATCTGAATATGGTCCTTCCATGCTATTAGGTCAGTTCAGTAGTTGACATTTGGATGCCCTCTAGAGTCTACAATTTACAATGTTTATTTGATGTTACATAATAAAGCAAACATTATGGCATGGCATTATTTACTACAAAGGGCAAAGGCAGAGTGCACATACACTCATTAAAGTTGACTAATTTTACATTTAAATAAACTCCATTAACATTTTTGCCAACTAGTGGGTGTTGAGCTGGGACACAAACCTGCAAGGTGCTTCACAAAATAAGATTTTTAACCCCGTACCTTCACCATTACACAACCTCCCTCTACAATCTCATAATGGTCTAACAAGGTTTTATTTTATTAGTTGTTGTCATACCCTTGTGCATATTGGTTATTTACTTGAGTGCTTGCATTGTCTAAAATAAAATTGCAAGGGGAATAAAATAACATCCATTACACACTTCTTTCTTCAGACTACCCACACAAATAAAATGACAAACATTGCTACAGAATAGGTAGACCAATCATTTTGCAGCAAAGGAGATCTGTGCTGGATTAGTGTGCCTTCTTCTTTACTGATTGGGCGATTGCAGTTTAAANTAATAGGTAGACCAATCATTTTGCAGCAAAGGAGATCTGTGCTGGATTAGTGTTCTCTGCCTTCTTCTTTACTGATTGGGCGATTGCAGTTTAAATTTAATGGCTGTGAAAACCACAGGTCAGATAATTATCATTTCGGACAAGGCCATTTACCCTGTCCTTGGTGGCATTTAGCAAAGTAAAATACATTATTTCATGAGCGTATACGTCACCATTTTTTGCTTCTTGCAAACTGATGAAACAATTTCAGAATACTTTTTTACACCATTTTACTATTATGCAGCCTCTAGGTTTTTTTTTTTGAGTATAAAAAGTGACATAAGTATCATCTTGGGTGCATATTTGTTTAATTTGATCGATCCCTTTAAAAGAAAGAAGAAAAAAACATAAATTACGGTATGATCATTAACAAAAACACACAACACACATGCGATCCAAGAGAGACGAGAGGAAAAATGCAAATAATTATCCTGATTGGTATTGCAATATGTCAGGTTTGATTGATTAAATGCAGAACACATGGCTTGGAAATGATTGATTCCTAAGTTAAAATGAAATAGTCATCACGTTTTATGCATCACAGGGCATAATGTCTCCTTGACCTGTAAGACCTGAGTCTAAAAGAAAATGAGAGACGCAGCAAAGAAGAGCCAGACAGTTTGTGATTAAACAGGGAAAAGGTTTTCTGTATGAAATGAGATATCTATGTTTTACCAAAACAGCGTTTGCCTTATAAAACCAAATTAAAATGAATAATGAATTCAAACAAACAGTACACTTGCTTTAAAAAAAAAAAAAAAGAAAAAAAGTTTGTTTTAGTTTTAGTCATGCACGCCATTTTGATGATGAATGTTTGAAATACATGCATAAATCATAATGTGTTTCAAAAAGTGTGTATCGTACTACACTTTCTGGCTACCGTTTGTTGTTACATCGATTTAGGGATTAGCAGTTTGGGTTTTACAGCTGTTACCTACTGGTGATTGATGGACCTAGAATTCCACTTAATGAGAATTTACTTCCCACTGAAGAAACTGTAGCACTGGAGTAGCTGAATGTGTATGTTTCTTGGAGAAACTATGTACGTATGTGAACTGAGGTTGTGACTGTGGTCTGAAAAATGGCTTGTAAATATGGGTTTCTGTGTTGTTATGTTGGAACAAGCAGTCAGTCAAGTAGAGCAGCACCCTGAGATAATGAAGATAGACCTCTTTGGTGTGTATCATTAGGTTACAAATGAGGGCACACATTTTTATCCAGCAGAAATGTATTTGAAATTCTAGTCCAAATACCAACATTTGCAAAGATACTCTATTATTGTGAGTCATGCTGATTTACAGGGAAATGCATGCAAAAACGATGCAGAATAGATCTAAAATTTTCCATTAGGTTTAGTGGAGCAGCCAAAAAAGCCTTTTAAGAGCAACTTAGTAGGACTTTTTAGATATTGCTGCCAAATAATTTGCAGCATCTGTTCCAAACAGTATGGTGTATGCCAAAATGTACACTGAATGTGACATTTACAAAAGAAACAACAATTTAAAAAAAAGAATAAAACAAACAAAAAAGCAAAGTTTTAACAGGAATATTTAGTGAAGATATGTAATTTTAAAATGCAAACCTTTGTACTCTGAAGACGTTTAAGCAAACTATCAAGTCAGCTTGCATACTTGCAAGTGAACCAGCTGTAACTTTCACAAACTTTTCCTGTGGTTAAAATCCCTCTCACATACCAACACATGAACATTCTCAGTTATAATACCATTATACAACAGACAAGCATATTTTTATTTTATTTTTTTTTTTGCTGTTGTTGTTTTGTTCTAATTTTTTCAGAGATTTTGGACTTGAACCAGGGTCCGCTCCTCAAGAGCAATGCTCTATGTGGCCTCTCTAACCACCACACCACAGAGAGAGCACTTCTTCTATATTATTAACATTATGGACATTTTAGGGTTTTGAGAAAAGGTCTGCAAGTATCTTTTTTTTCCCTCTCTCTTCTTTGTTTGTTTGTGTCTTTCTTTCTTTCTTTCTTTCTTTCTTTCTTTCTTTCTTTCTTTCTTTCTTTCTTTGACTCTCCTACTGACAGAGTTCAGCTTGTACATTTTCCTCAAGTGCTATATGACTGACCAACGTAATCCTTTACATGGGAAACCTCAAAATGTAATCCCACCAGGACTTCTGTCTCCAAAGCATGCAAATGCCATTGCACGTGTTGTGTAATCAAAACCAAGTTGTGTGTGTTTTTTGCCAGGCAAGCACAGTCACTCTAAGATATTAACTTAAATACATTCCAAATATGGAAGCAGTGGATTGATTTCTTGAGGGGAATAGGGAGTCATGAATAATGACTTAGCCTGGGCTAGTCCTTGAAGTCCCCTGATGAAAACCAGGTCAGTGTTTAGTCTTCCCTAATGGTTAATAGACTGGTTGATTCTGACATCTAGTGGTGAATTGAGCAGTTGCATTGTGGCATCTACTGAGTCTAGAAAGTGGTTATACAATTATAAAATGTTGAATGAGTGGATGGACAGATGGTTAACTACATAAATATTTGCATGGATGAATGCACTGCTGTCACACTGTAAAAGAGATGCTGGACAAAAAACGAAAACAAAACATGGGCTATTAAACATAAAGCTTATCGTAGTCAAACGCCATGAAACCATTGCAAATACTGTACCAAGTACAGCATTTAATGCAACAAAATATTAGTACTGTTTAATGTGTTAATTATTGTGACATGTTCTTGCTGTTGTAGGCAGGAGGCTGGGTTCTTTGCACATCCTTTTTGGGGGGACTTTAGGATCCTTTTAGTGTCTCTGTATATGTTGTTTCATTGAAATTCCTTTGTTTCATTATAAACTATGAACAAAGGAAGTGGAGAAACTGAAGATAAGCCAACTGGATCAGAGTGCATTTGTGGAAACTTCTGGCAAGTGCAGAAGAAGCTACAGAAGCAATTCATCACTTCACATTCTCTTGAGAAATTGATTTAGTCAACTGCAAATTAGTTAGGATGGTGTATATACAGTATACTTAGGTTTCCTTATTAGTAGAAGTTCAATGAGCTCCTGACATGTAAAACAATATGAGGCAACAAACAGGGCTTTAAATAATGTAACCATAATGGTGACAGCGCAACTGGCTCACAAATTCTGAATTTCCACTGATGGGTAATTAGGTAAAAATAAATTAGTGTCATAATACTTTGACATGAATTAATTTTATTTAGCATACCTTTTTAATCTTGGCAGAAGAGCCACTTAAAATATGTCAGTCTAGCTCACCAGCAAAGCCAGCTGTACAATTATAGACAAGTGCTTAGAGGGGTACTTTAACAAAAATGACAGAGGGTGCTCTTTGGAGGGGACTTGGATCAAGAGTTTAAAAAAATATATATAATTCACTCACTTTTCAGAGAATTATAAAAATGTGTAATAACTGGCTAATTCATATGAGGACAATGGGCAATACAGTCCATACCACATAACGTGACAAAATAGAAATTCAATACAAACATCCTGCTGAAACCAATACATACATACATACTCGTTCCTAAATAGATAAAACATTTCTACATGCATAAGTCATGTTAATGCCACTGTTATGTTAAGATATATCACAGTATTACATATAATTATTTGTTATTTTTTCTACTGTGCATTAATCTACTTTGGCAAACAACTGTTTCAATATATTAAAGCACATCTTAGAATTTCTTTCTGATAAATATACTGATTCTTGCTTTACAAGTGGAGTGATGGTTGTGACAAGTTATAACCGCCTCCCTGGTTGCTCCAGCATGAGGCATTCACATGTTCTGATGGTAGCTATCTGTAAAAGACTAGCTGCACTATGATTAGCAGCTGCCAGCTGTGAGTGTGTGTAAATGTATTGCAGGATGTTGAAGATAGAGTATGCAGTATATCATTACTCAAATTTCACTGGGTAAACAAAAATAACTACAATGAATAACAATTGTTTGTCTTTGGTGGAAATGGAAGCTGCTATTAGTGTTTCTCTCAGGCACCAGCATCCAAACTACATAATTTTCCATGAAATATTCACAGGAATTTGTCTCTGACACAGAAAACAGGTACTGTAGTTACACAGTGGGTGAATACAGTACTTAGACTGCAAGGCAATGATCAAGTACATAAAACAGGCAGTAGAGTCTACATGAGGATATCCATATATTTTTTTTTTTATTATGACATTGAATTAAAATTAACATTGCAATGTCTGCCTACTTACCAGAAGAGGGAGCTACCTGCATGTGTTTTAATCATATCTTATCATGGGAATCATCTGCCATTCTCAGGGAGGCATATGAAATAAAGACGCATATCACATTAGACATGGATGTATGTCATATTGCATATTGTTTCAGTAATAAATGGTTATCACACTTTTATCAAAGTATGTAAAGATTAAGAGTTAATACAACATCCAAACCATGTGTTCTATAAGTAAAATATTATAATGTTATATAAATATATTGTGATTCTTTATCTTTATTCTTTAGTCTTCCTAACAATCCCGCTCATAAGCCAAATGAAAATAATTATTGTCTTAGCATGTTGCCTGCTGAGTTTTATCACATTGTCTTGTTTAAAATCTATTCTGTTTTGTCTCAGCGCACACGTTAGAGCTTGCTACTTATTGCCTCCCACTATGTCCACTACCATCAGACTTATTTCTACTATAATTCCAGTGCAATTCCAGAATATTTTGGTCGTGGGTTTCATACACTTTCTGTAATAAAACATCTCAAAGTAAAAGTCTTATCAGATGGACGACCCTAGGACAAAATCCTTGAAGTGAAATGGTTTGAGATCCACTGCTCCTGCCAGACTATTTCATTGTCATGAATCTCACTGGACTGGGCTAATTAATGGTTCTAATTAGTATTTCATGGTTAAAAGCAGGTCAGTGGCTGATCTTCTGAATAACTGATATGGACAATGATCAGCATTGTGTTGATGTTCTCAGGAGATCAGTCAGTCTTTTAGTGCTTATAAAATGGTTCAGTTATATTTAAATATCGTAAAACCTTCTATGAATAAAACATGGCCAAATCCACATGGTCTCACTCCACACTGTGATCATTTGAGGACACCATAACATTGTATTGTTTCGTGTGTACAGAATATTCCTATATATGACTGGATGGAAAATGGCTGTCATTGTGATCTCAGTGATGTTTTATGTTACTCTTTGTCTGCGCATTAAGGAGGTTTGTGTTTGTGTGTTTATAGTTTCAGGCCCAGTGAAAGGCTCCATCTGGATGAATGACAGATGAGCCAGTGTTTTAGTATTTACTTCTCTTTGTGTGTGTGTGTGTGTGTGTGTGTGTGTGTGTGTGATACATGTGATTAAACAGGCCAATTATTAGCTAATTAACTGAGTGTCTTACGCGCATACATCTTACAAACTGCAAGATGAACTTCAACAAGCTATACCTATAGACCCGCTTAATGTCGTCGCTCTACAACACTGTTAATCTCTTCCATGTTAGAAGAAAAAGAAAAACAGGGCATTCCTCATGAGCCTTGAGACATGGGATATGGGACTGAGACCTAGGTGAGCTCTGGAGAGCTTTCTTCATGATAAAAGAAGAAAATCTGTTTTAATATCTACCTATTAATATACCTTGGATATGATATGTTCCTACCTGTTCATCTGTCTGTCAATCCTGAGGGGTTAGAAGATAATTATGCTTTTACTGATGGACAATATGATTGGTAGTGGGGAATCACACAGTGGATGAAAGAATTGGAAGAGTGGCATAGGAAGATAAATCCAACCCTTTGGGTATCGGGACATTAATGACTACGTGGTCACTTGGAGCCAGATACCACTAAAATATTCTACCTGGACATGAAGGCACTAATGAGACAGTGGTCTCATCGTGAGTTGATGAGCCCATCAATCTGAACCCTTAATGGAGTTGACCCAGAAATGAAGAAATCTTTGCAGAATATCATTAACAACGTATGAACCAAGTTTTGTTGAGTTGAGTTTCAGGATGAACCCTTCATATCTTTGCTTGACATGTGACACATCGGTGGTTACTTTGAGATCTTGTATGACAACGAAACCAATACAACACCATTTTTATGAAGGTAAACAACATTCAGTTTGTGAGATTGTGTCAGTGAAGTGATGAACTAGCTGAGCTGTGGCCACTTCTTATTGAACATCCCTTCGTGAAGTACTATATAAAGAAAATATTGCTGGCAGATGGAGTGCATCTAACCAAAGCTGGAAGATTTTTGGACCATCATCCACAACATATTTTCTGTAGGGACAGTAATTTCATAACTGGCAGTAGTGTTTTGACATTGTATAACATCTGTCTGGGCTGATCTGTCATTTCATTTAAGCTCAAAATGTATGCCATGTACATCAAACTTCCAAATATTAATTTAAGAAATATTACATTGTCAAATATTCCCTGTGGCATTACTAGTTCAATTGTTAATGTTTCAGTGTATATTTTCCTGTTGTAACTACTCAAGGTGGAGTCAGTTTGGCCTACTTCATATATATTTGCTTGTTTATCTGCTATAGTTAGATGATGAAGATGAAGCCGATACTTTGAGGGGACAGGCAGCAACAGTAACAGTCAACTATACAATTAAACACACTAAAATGTTCTACAGAGTTGAATCATCATTCTTCTGACACAATCTCAACAAAACTTGAATGTAAGCTTCACATGGGTTGGACATAGGATTGTTTTTGTATTGTGATTACATGGTTAGGTGTTCCAGTTATTTTTATTTACCATTTGCCAATTTCGAAGGTGCTGCCAGTTTTCCTGAATATAAGCGATTGAAGGCGATTGTACCTGGAATTCCCAGCCAATAATAAGGAAATACCTAATTATTATTATTATATTGCCAAAAAAAGAGAAGACCACTGAAATCCATGAATCAAATCCCTCTTTGTTGGTCAGTAGTTGAAGCTGTAGATCTGACAGCATATCATCATCTTTGTTATAACATTGAATATCAAATTTTCATTTCAATTCTAACTTTATTCACAGAGTTATTAAATATTAAAAAAATGTTGTTATCCTGAATTTGCCCATGAAATTACATTATACATTATGAAATGTGTGCAAAGTTGTTATTTTTTCCTTAAAAGAATAGTTCACCAAAAAGAAAACTGTATTATTATCTACTCACCCCCAATACAGTAGAAAGATGGTTTTAGTTTCCACAGCTGGAGCAGCAGGGAGATCGACTGGCTACATGAGCCTACCCCAAATATAAACAAAACACCTCCATACTGCTCGTCTACTGCCTCCGAAGTCTCCCGAAGCTACGCCATGCATTGTCAACCTGAAACTCGTCCATTTAATATGTTTTTTTAGCCGTAGTAGTCAATTTTAATTTTTCAGTGAACTATTCCTTTAAGACTGAACATATTCATCCCTCCATTCATTTCCATGGTACATTGTCATGGACCAAAGACCAAAAGGCACTTAGGAAAAGGGGTACACCCACATTATTAGAGACTATAATCATCTGACTCAATATCATGAATATACTAAGTAAATGAAAATGTATGACAATCTTAATTGTTCTACAAATTGTGTGGACCAAAATAGACCGGACTGACCAACATCCTTATTGTTATAGTGCACTATCACACTTCACTATCAATATTTGATGAGTATTTTCATAGGCTGATATAAACTAACTTTTAGACGACTATTTGCATACACACAAAAGCTAATGCCATCCACAATATTTTCATTTGTAGACTTTCATTAGCTGTTACTATGAAATTATTGACTCATCCTGACAACCATACCACAAAACAACATAATCAGTCACCATTACCCAAGTCTTTGCAGTAGTCAAGGAAACACCTCTTGGTCATTGTGGAATGATGGCATTGTGTGTAGAGACAAAACCCCAGGATGAAGCATAACATTGATTATGCACACATGTGATTCAAGGTTATCAAAAGAAGCACAAAAGTCCATTTATTTGTGATAAACTTGAAAATAAGTGTATGTAATAAAATACAGACACTTTTTCACAGACACTCCATGTACAGAGACAAGAGGAGTTCAAATAATAATGACATCATGTATTTTGATGGAAAGTACAAAAGGCCAGAGAGGACATAAATGCCCATTTCTCATTATTACCATGTCCTCTAATAAAAGATGTTCCACAATCAAAACATAACAAGCTTATTGTCTTTAGATCATAACATAATTAGTTTGAGAACAAACACACACACACAAAAATGTATTATTTAATTCTGTTGACATAACACTCTTGTCTTGTTGGAATAATTATAATGATAATAATAGTATTATTTCAGTAAGTATTTTTGCAAGACAACTAACAATAAATGAAAAGTAATTACATGTGTGGCCTCTTCAGCCTTTCATAGATGGCATCCTCAGAAAAAAAACAAAAATAAACAAAGAGAGTGAGAGCAAAAGCAAACAGCCAACAAATGCTTCACTGTGAATGAGCATCTGCTATGGTGAATACAGGCCTACTTAATGAACACTGATCGGTGTCCAGAAGCAATTAACATGTTCCCAGAGAGATGCAGAAAGCCTTACAAAGGCGAGGGAAGGCAGAGCTCACAGGCAATTGCCAAACCCACAGAAGGACCACTCACCTGAGACTCAACACAACGTACTGTGGAGGAAATTCACAGTTCACACTCTTCTCAGATGACAGGAAATGAGGAAATGAGGGTTGCGAAACAGAGGAAGTTGGAGGATGAAACAAAAAGCAGATAGAGAGGCAGGGAGAGGGAGAACAGAGGGATGAAACAAAGGGAGGAGAGAACGTCCCCAGATGGCAGGGCATACGGTGAGATGTGTAGCAGACAAAGCTGGCAAGCTGATGTGACTTGGAGAGGAATAAAGGGACAGGGATTGTGTGTGTGTGTGTGTGTGTGTGTGTGTGTGTCTGTGTCTGTGTCTGTGTCTGTGTGTGTGTGTGTGTGTGTCTCCCCGCGATCACTCCTCAGAGAGTCATCATTCTTCATTCTCCAATCTTTAATGAAAGTCTCTATTGAAAAATGAAAATCATCCACAGTATCACAATGCCTAATAATGCATATAAACCCCAAACTATCTATTACAGTGTATTATGTACTCTGTTTGTTATTGCTTTTCTGTCTTTGTGTTGTTTTCATTAGCCTGCAGAGGGCAACACTTCACTTTTCACACCGTTGTTTAACCTCAATAATTCTTTCACACAGGTAAGACACATTCTAGAATCTGTGTTACATTTTCAATCAAAAATGGTGTGTTAGTGTGTTTATATGTGGGTCTTGGCACATTCATATGTAAATGGATTTGTGTGTAAGTCTGCATGTGTAAATCATGACAGCAAATGATATCAAACTGGCAACAAGGTTTAAACCATTTTTAAAAAGCTTTACAATGAAATTCAAAATGTACTTTCATTATATGGTTTGTTTTTCACTTGTCGTTCATGATCCATCAAATGCCTTTCTTGATCACTCTCTAGGGTATATTTACCATCTTGGTCTGATTGCCTGCTGTACTGTAAATACAGAACCTTTAATCGATTCCAACACTGATTGGGCTACTGGCTAATTAATAATGGATCAGGTTGTCTTAGCTGTTCTGCTCAAAATCTGAGATAAGAATGGAGTGCCAGATCAATATCAGTTGGTGTCAGTGGTGGTGACTGTGATGTGCAACTTTAGAAAAAAAAAAACATAAGATCACTACATTGTCTTTAGATAATTGATAGTGCTGCTGTTGTGGTTGCCGATAACATACGCTATCTAGCTTCCTCTTGACATGTAAATTAATATTAAGGATATGCAACATAGTGGGGTTGAAGATCTATGAAATATATCCCGCTGAGGCAAGAGAGATCCCTTGGACATTAAAGTGGGGAAACAAACAACAGGCATCTGAAAAAGCACTTTTTGTTTTTAATTTAAGAAATATTACATTTTTTTTGTTTTTTTTTTCTCCCCGCTTTTTGTCTGAGTTCTTCTGCACATCGGTCATTCTGACATCTTTTTAGGCTTGCAAAAGTTGTCTTTATTAATCTCAAGGTAAAACCAAGCTGAAACAAAAGGTCAAGTGGTGTCAAAGAAGTTAGGAAGTGGTGTAACCAAAGTCAATTATTGATCAACCGAGTGTATTGATATGGATACAGACACCTCAGACAGTCTGAAAGGCATCTTCTTTGTCTTATGGACAAAGAGAGAACGGTTATTTTATCCAGTTTTCTGTATCAATATGATTATTGGTGTATATATATA
>JANJYP010066045.1:0-20247 GCA_024605115.1 Rastrelliger brachysoma
AGCACAGTGGGATCACTGCTTTCAGCTTCTGGTCTAATTTTAGTTGGCTCAGTCGTCCGTTTTATGTTATAACTGGAACACTCTTAGATGTACAGTCTTGTTCTTCAAAATCCCTGAACATCCAGTCAGTCTCTCATTTGGGAAGAGACTGACCTGCATATGGAGCCTGTTTTCTTGCTGCAGTGATAGGAATTCAGGCCACAGTCAAATGAAAACTTTTCTCCTCTCAAGCAAGACGGACACTTCGTGAACACATGAAGCCAGGCACAGCATTTGAAGATGTAAATTTAAATTATGCATCTTTCTGCCCTGATGAGGTTCACCAGCATTAAATTGAAATTCACTGCTGGATAGTGTTGATGTTATTGGCTGAAAAACCTTAACTTGTATTGTACAACATTGATGGACTTGAATAATAATTTCAACAGAATTTTCGGGACAAAGAAAATGAATGGAAACATAAAGTAGAACAGTAGGGGGTGTGTGGTTTCACTGCCTTGTGTGTGCATGTGTGTACATTCTACATGTACTATTGTCTAGGAATTGTGTGCTCCTATGTAGTCACGGATAATAGCTCAGTTGGTGTCCGTGCATGACTCCTCCAGGGTAAACCCTTCCTCTCTTTCTTTCTTGTTCCCTCATTCTTTCTCCTTTTGTTTCATCATGCCACTTTCAGTTAAGTCACTCCACTGTGCTGCATTCAGTCTAACTCTGTTCACTCCATGCTAGTCTTTCTGAATGCAGGGTTATCAGGGACATAAACACACAAATTCAAATCAAAGACGTTGGAGTGTCTGTATATTTTAATCCTCTGGGGGTGTTGTGACCTACATTGAACTATGATGTAGGAAAGTATAAAAATCGGTAACATAGAAGGTTTTTTTATATGCATATTTCATGGTGTAATACACTTGTGACCCCATCCTAAATGGTTGCCATGGTGAAACCAGAGATCCTGTCAACTATGTTTATGCTCCAAAACATTCATGTTTTGGACTCCCTCTCTTTCTATTTGTATCTCGCGTCTATTCCTCTGTTCTGCTGTGATTTTTCATCCTGACACGGTAACATTGAAGACTTGGGTGAAACTAATGCTGTTGTTTTTATGTTACTTTAATTTATCTAAAGCATCTGGATAAGAGTCTGTAATGACCACAAGATGGCACCATAGTACAAAACAAGCTAACAAATATGACCCAGCAGTATTTCTCTGATTCTCAGATTAGATGCTTCAACTTATTTGTTGGACAGACACACATACAGATACAAAGATATTAAGTCAGTCTGTCTTTCCATCTCAGGACGGAAACTTTGTTGTATTCTACACATGTTTATGTCTCACATGAAAAACTGCAGCAGACTACGCGCCTACACATTATACACAACTTCCTTATAGGATAAATATATTTTGTGCTGTACTCTGTTGTAACCAAACATTACTGAACATTTTGCTAATTGATGCCCTGTACTGCACAAGAATTAGTGAATTTAACATATTATATTATATCACAGTATATTATATAGGGATTCAACAAAACTAGGCACCAAGATTAGATTAAATTTAGATTCAATAAAAACCTAAAGTATAAGAAGCAAAAAAACAAGTATGTTATCGGATTGTTTATAACATCATCAAGACCTTTTCTACTCCCGGTGTTTTGTTAAATTAAGGAACACTATAACCTTGCACATTATAACTCAAGCAATTGTAATCAATGTGGATACTCTCACTTTAAGCAGGGATCATTTTAAAGGTAACAGCCTCATCATATGATAAGGCACTGATGTGTTTTCCCCTTTTATTTTGACAAAATCTATTAGAACCAGTGTGACTGCGATAGTTACACTTACTTTACTGGATATTACTATTCCTGGTTATGAGCTGAGACCATGACCAGGAGCACTTACATTGTAAATACATACAATGACAGATTTATGACATTGTAAATGAGCTGTTCGACATTTGCTCTCTATAAATGTTGATCAAACCAGGAACATTTAAAGAAAGCACATATTTGAATGTAACCTCTAATTGAAGCAAGCTAGTCTAGAACGCAAGTCTAAAATTAAAAGAGTGAAAGCTGGAATTACATCTTGCAATATGAAAGTGCTGGACAGAACAAACATGCTGCAGCTCTGCTGTAACAGAGCTTGTCTTGCCTTGCAGCTCTGATGCTCTTACCAGTACTGGGCATAAAAATGTACAGTTTATCTTGAAGATGTAGGACTTTAAAAATAAAAATTATTAATTCACTCCTGGGCCAATTGAGTTGGATCTGTCGACTCGAGTGCAGAATGAGAAGGTGGTCTGTAAAAGATGTTTGAATTCGTTGTTTCTGAACAACAAATATTCACTGTAAGTTTCATGTTAATTGAGCCACTGACCTTCAGCATAGCTTTGTCAGGTCACACTGACCTGATGACTAAAGGTCAGGCAGGCTGGATGACTCTCTGTCATTATACAGTGGATTGAAAGCAGAGATAAACAATCTGTGATGGTTGAGAAGCTTCTCAAATTCCCTCTCTGTGTGTCCACATAATTACTTCATCTAGTATCACATCACCTCTGTTGTGGCTCGCAGGCATTTTTTATCATCACTGATTTATTCTTAGTTCATAACCACACATGCTGCTATCAGTCAAAATGTAATTGATGATTAAAGATGGGGCATTCTTTGTGGATTAACTGGCAGCAAATGCACATAACAGCCCATGTGTGTGTGTTTGTCTGTGTGTGGTATTACATGTCTACCCCAGAGCTATACAGGGATCTATGTGTGCAAAGATGGCTGCCACAGTTCACATATGTATGTGTGGGTTTTTGCCACTGTTTCTCTGTGAGCTATTTGTGGTTTCAAGGTATTACATAAGAGCCGATTCTTTTCCCTCTTTCTTTTTTCTTTCTACTTGTCTGTGTTCATGCCTCGGCCGGACAGCGAGGTGGTGATGTTCCCTCTCGGTGCACTCTGTCTGCATGTTGTTGCTCTGTCTGTGTGAAGACATGTGCTTTGTGTTTTTGTGTAGAGGCGACTTTATGGCATCAAGGTGTAGCACAGGATATTCATTACTTTTGGCTTTGCTGCTTGAGGGGCTATGTTAACTTCAGGCAGATTGTGTCCTCTGCAGGCCAAACAGGTTTGTCCTCTTCGTTGTCCTGACTGACAGATAACAAAACAAAGGAGGGAAAGAAGACAATGTCAGGATTGTTTAAAGAAAGAAACACGTAAAGCCACTTTGTAAATTCCTACCCTGCCCTTTTACTTTCCTCACCTTTCCTTTGATCTCAAATTTCTAAATATTCTCATCCTCATTATCTCCTCTATCCCTGCCTTTAATTAATGTCATTCTCCATCTGTCATCCCTCTAATTTGCTCTGTTTTTCTCCTGTGTAGCCATCACAGATTGAACAGGGCCTCTTTCTCTGTGTTCACCAATGTGTGACATCATTTGTGAGCGTGCTAGTGTGTGAATACATCTATGTGCCTGCCTGCCTCAGTAGATGTTTTTCACATGTTAGCAGTAAACAGCAGGAGAGGAAATTCAAAGTGCAAATAAAAAGAAAAACATCTCCTGCTCCCGTTCACGTTTTTCACAGTGGTCGAACCGTCCTCCTGTTATTAGATCAGTCACGGTCCCTGTTTCTTTTTCAAAGGACATATTTCATCCGGCCTAGATACTGTGTGTGTGGGGGTGTGTGTATGAGAGATGCACAAATGTGAAAGCCTCCACTCAGTTACATAAGCCATCCGTGAACAGGCTCAGAGGGTCTTGTGTGAGCATGTGTTAGAAGTGGTGAGAGCTTTAATCCTAATGACTTTTCTGTCAGTCTGATGCATGGTTACTGCTGAATCTAGGTTTACTGTATTGATTAATTTGCTGTCTGTCCTCAATATTTCTATCGAACAATAGATGCTCTGTAAGTTAGGACAGACACCAGTGCATTAATGGCCAAATTCCCTGTTCAGATTTTATCTGTCAGTGTCTGTTGTACATTCCTGCTCCTTGTTGAAAATATTTTGTAAATGGATTGCTCTTGTCTCCTTTAATTCAACCACAGAAAACAGCAGAAGGGCTTTCTCTCTCTCTCTCTCTCTCTCTCTCTCTCTCTCCTCTCAAAGCTCTTTGTCACAATCACCGTCATCCGCTGTCTCTGCTGGAAGCTGCCAAGTAAACAAACCGTTAACAACTCAAATTACCTTCAAACTCACGGTGGCCTCATTGTTTCAACAACTGCTCACTTGCCAAAAATTTTTTTTTCGTTCAGTCAAAATAAAAATAGATGACGCTTGTCTCAAGTATGTTTGAAATCTGTCAACATGTGTGCCTGTGTACATGCACAGTGATTTCCTACAATTTTGTAGGGAATATGGGAGGGTATAATTAAAGTGTGATGTGCTTTATTGGAAGGCATAATTTCAGAAAGCTAGGATACATGACGAGAGGATTATTTCACATCTAAACTGATCCTTTAAAATTTATGGTTTGCCACATTTCCTTTGTTTCCTGTCTTTTCATCGGTTTCTTTTCTTAGAGACGCTGAGCATCTGCTATTATGTGTGTCCCAGAGTAACCAGACTCTTTTAAAACAGGAAGCTTTGATTGTCTGTGCCCCCGTCTCTTCCTTCACAATGGGCAAACCCTGAAAGTCTGAGGGAGGAGAGCGGCAAACTGAGCAACTTAGCAAACATATAGGAGCAGGGCGAGCTGTGTCTCTGTCTGTTAACCAGCTGATTGTCCACGCAGACGAAGCAGGGAGGGAGGGTTGCAGAGAGAGGAGTGACTACTGATGCTCCAGTAATCTGCACTGTGTGAGTCAGTGCTGTGGAGAGCAAAGCAGCAACAGAAAAAAGCAGCTGCAGCAGCTGAGACACACTCTCTCTCTCTCTCTCTCTCTCTCTCTCCCCCTCTCTTTCGCTTGCTCTCTCTCTCTCTCGAACGTCAACAGAGCAGAAGAGCAGGATGGGAGAGCTGAGCACGAGGAGGAAGTGAGAGAGCTGTATAGAAAGCTGACATTGAACGGGAGGGAAGCAAGAAGGCAAACAGGGTGCCGGCTTCTTTTTTGACAGCCTCAGTTTTTTTGTTTTTTTCAAGTTGAAAGACAGTGTGGGAGATTGCTACGTTAATTTGAACTGATTTAAAGGAAGTTTACTGTTAAAGCTCAAAGGTGGCAGCAGGTTTAGGGCTTGGCGTGCAGGGATGTCCTGGTTATCGCCAGTCCAATGGGCCAAATGGACCTGGTCAGCAGTCACTGGGGTTGCGGGGGAAGACGGACAGATGGAGCAGTCAGGAGCAAAAGAAGACGGAGATGTCAAGTAAGAAGGCTTGGCCACAGATGTGTGTGTGTGTGTGTGTGTGTGTGTGTGTGTGTGTGTGTGTGTGTGTGTGTGTGTGTAAGGGAGAGAGAGAGAAAAGTGACAATAGAGAGAGACAGCTGGTTTACAAGTGGGCTTGAGTAAAACATGAAACCAGTATGAATAGCTTTTTAATATAGTTCAGACCATCATAGATGTTTGTGTGAGTGTGTGTGTGTGTGTAATGTTTCCCCTGAGTCATACTGACAGGTGGTAGATAATAATCACACATACATAGACTAATTGATTGATGCTGTGGTATAATCTCAGATTCTTCCCGACTGTGGATCCCAGTGCTGTTGTCACTGGCTAAAAACAGATTCTGAGTCAAAATTCAGGTACTGTTTTATCATTTCCTGCTCTGTGTTCAGCGTCTTGTTTCCTTATGACACACCAAACCTCGAGAATCTGACTGTTTAGGCCTGTTTTTACGTGTTTTGTGTGTGTGTGCGTGTGTGCATGTGTGAATAGAGAGAGAGAGCAAGGCTGTTTGGCTCTGGGGGAAGAGAAGAAAGCCACAGTTTCCAAAGCTTTTGATTTTTTTTGTTGTTTCTAAGTAACCATCCAAGCTCGCAGCCATTGGGGCCATCACTGGGAAATAATCCAGTGTGTGTGTGTGTGTGTGTGTGTGTGTGTGTGTGTGTGTGTGTGTGTGTGTGTGTGTGTGTGTGTGTGTGTTGAGTGGGGGTGGGTATGTATATTAGGATTAGCTGTGGATGGTGTGGTTACATGGATCCCTGTGTGTGAGCATGTTTGTGTGAACTGGTATCAGAGGCGGAGTGTGGTTGGGTATTGGCTCTGTCAGCTTTGTTCCTTGTGCTGTTTTTCATTAGAGTGTGGACATTTTGATGTGCATTCAAGTGACTGGGAAGTTGGGAACGGGTATACACTCAAACACGCACACACCCGCATAAACTCTCACTCTCTCTCTCTCTGTCTCTCTCTCTGTCTCTCNCCTTTCTGTCTCCACAGTTTGGAAATAAATTTGGGTTGGGTGTCTAGGCAGCTGACACAGCAGACCAAAAGAGTGTGTGTGTGTGTGTGTGTGTGTGTGTGTGTGTGTGTGTGTGTGTGTGTGTGTGTGTGTGTGTGTGTGTGTGTGTGTGTGTGTGTGTGTGTGTGTGTGTGTGAGAATGTCGTTGGACACAGTGTGTCTTTATAGAGGGTAAAGGATGCAGGTGGCCTTGTAGGGCCCAGGCTTTACTTCCTCTCCTCTCCCTTCCTCCTCTGACTCCCCTGAAAATAAAAGCAGCTTGTTTACTTTGAGCTGCTTTGAACTCGAAGCTCCACTGTTTTACGTCATTTCAAGAAAACACAAAATAGATTATTTGAAAGCCAGTGCTTCTTTGTTAGATTAAATTCAACACTGCAACATACAACTATAATTTAGTAGCTTTTATATATTTATATGCAAGAAGTTAAACTGTCACCACCATTTAATCCCCTTCTGTTCTCAAAGACAGGAGCATTGTTGTAGCTCTAAACTAGGCACTAAGGTTTGTTTTTTTTAATCACATGCTCTCAACAATTCATCAGAATAGTTGTTGTTGTTGAATAGTTGTAGATTATATTTTTACAATTTCAGCACATTTTCAATTTCAGGGCAGATTTCATCTTCAGTTCAGAAAAATAGTTGTAACTTTTATCTCTTTCTTTGTTGCCTATTTGTTTCTGATGAAGAAACAAACTGCCTTTATTATTTTATTGGTTGATATTTTATAAAATTTTAACTAAATTTCATGGCATCATCCACATTTTAAAGTCATAAACACGAAGTAAATCTTTTTCTTCCTCTCTCATTCTCTCCACAGTTCAGACTCGGAGGGGACCTTTGAGACTCCAGAGGCAGAGTCTCCATGTGTTGTGAATCTGCTGAGCCAGCTGGACAACTCCAACCACACAGGTGAGTGAGATCACTTAGACAGAGATGTGGGAAATGTAGACTTCAGTATCAAACAATCAGTACTTCAGTGTCATACAAAGTTTATTTATTGTTGACAACCAGATTTTCATTTTTCACATAGTACATATGTAACATTTTTATTAAAATTTAGACTACATTGAGCTCTCTTTATGTAGTATTAATATCAAAGTAATAGCAAGATATTTCCATCAATACCCTGCACTATTCTCAGGACTCAGATTTGGATCAGGACTAAGTGAGGTCTAGTTACAACAATTACAGGAGAACTTGCATATTTCATTATTAATATAATGAGTATAATTTTTATACCAGTAGTATCAGTTTTTCCCATGAACTTTTGCAGTGTAATCTGAACTGCTTATGTTCGTTGCTATAAAACTGTCTGGTAGATTTCCTGCAAGATCAGACCTTGTGGCAGAAGCACGTTAATGGTCCACGTAACCCAAACTAGAAACATATTTTCTCACTTAGCATAAAGTTTTAGATTTAGGTTTTAATTGCAGCTCAGTAATGACACTAATCTCTAGTCTCAAGGTGGAAATTATGTTTTGTTGGTGCAATGTAAATTTGTCACTTCAAATTTGGACCACAATGTCATCATGACAACATAGACTATGTGTATGTGAGGTTATCAGAAACTTTAATAAGCTTTTTCCTGTTTGGCACATACTTGTAAATCTGGTGATAATTGGGTGGTAGAGAGCTGCCAGAGAGGCAGCACTCCCCCCCCCCTTTGTGCTCTCCTGCTGTTGTGCTTTCACAGACACAGACATGAGCTTTAATGTATTACCATAGTAATAGATGACCTGGGGTGCAGCTTCTGTGCTGGAAAATGCTGTTATATCATCAGCAAACTCTTTTCCTCATTCATGTCAGTTTTCATTGAAGTAACTGATTTTAATATCTGTTGTTGGTGTGTTAAGATAAAATTTAACATCATGTTTTGGATGACTCACATGAGACATTATGCAAGAGAGAGATTAATGTGTTTATTATTGAATCTAGTTGCAGACGATAGCAGTCTCCTTTTCAGTCACATGTTCTGGACTAAATCTGAGTAGTTTCATAAATAAAAGATCAGCTGTGTGGAGAAACCAATAACCTGGTTCACTTTAATTACACTGTAATGGCATAGGGAGAATCTGTCTGTGAACAACCACAATCTGTAAGCGTGTTAAACCAGGATGGTGTTGAAACATTAGACAGCAATGCTATCTATTTTTCTCTCGCTTCTTCCTCCGTCTGGATTTCCTCTTTTTCGTTGAGTTGTGAAACTGCAATAAAGCCTGATCTTTTTGTTGCTAGGCCACGTGGTGGTGTGCACTCTGCATGACTGGGTGTGGTTCCTCCACATCTGCTCCCTGTCTCTGAAGGGTGGATGTGCATGTGTACAAATTTGAAAGTACACAGATTTTTGGGCAGAAGCTTAGCAGGACTTGTATGTTGTAATAAGTCACACATCAGCTTTCAGTCATGAGAGATGATGTAAGAAGCTGTTACCCACCCAATGTGAAACCACCATGACTTCACTCTTGTTGGGTACATGATGAGAGGCAAGGAAAAGAGTGTATAGAAGAGCTTGTAGTTGTGTAATTGTGTGAGTTTTACAGTGTGTGTGGGTGTATTTTTTCAGTAACAGAATTCTGTGTTTCAGCAGCAGTGTGACTCAACAGAGACCACGTCTGCTCCTGAGGTCGTTAGCTAGCTGTTCATGGGATGTGTAAGGAGACAGGATATGTAGTGCTCTGAGAGGAGCTGTTAGAACATTTAAACAGCCAGTAGTCATTATAACTATTCTAACAGGAGAAGGGAGGCCAAATCTCTGAGTGACAGATAAAATCATTAGGCTGCCACAGGATGGGGATATTTTAAGGTTTAACTGTTAAAGAGGAGGCACACTCATAGAGGGATTAATGCTGCATTGCATTTATGATAATAATAATAAATAAGACAAAACTACTAATAAACAGGATTTTATGTTATGTTTACACTGTTCATGCACAGGGCAGCCATCTTGGATTTTCAGGTAGGTGCTGGTGAGGTTCTTCCAACCTATAGAGTTGGAAAACCGACTTCAGGGGTCATTGCAGTTTAAATTTCTGGCTGGGAACTTGGAAATTCCAACTTCTGAGCACAAATGGAATGCTTTTCTTCCCTTTTCACAGTTCTTCCTGATGTTACAAACCACATTCTGGACAAGAACTCCAACCAGGATGTTGGCCCAACTTCTTCCCAAGAGGTCGATTCCCTGAACAATCTCACCAGCTCATCCACTAATAACAGCTGCTTCGGCTTAGATCAGAACCTCAACATGACCCTGAGCCCCAAACCAGGAGAAGGTCTCGTTCCGTCAAACCCCCTGCCCGAGCATCAAGCTATCTGGCCCCCATCACTGTCGGTCATCTCCCCATTGAACAAACCTGACCCATCAGAGGTGGACGACGAGGCTCCTGTGACCTCTGACTCTAGCCCAGACTCAAACCTGACTCCCAGCCGTGACATTTGTGTGGATCCTGACCTGCTCAATGGCAACGTGAGTGGTGACTCTCCACTCATGAACACGAAACTGACATGCAACCTGGACGGAAGCAACACCAGCAGCAAAATGATCACGTGAGTGAAACATCAAATACTCACATCCACCAGACTTCATCAGTCATCACTCATTCTCATCATAATCTTTCCAGTCACCAGCTGCACTTTCACTCAGAATGCACTAATACCATATGACTCACAGTTTTCAAGATGAACAAAAGCTGCTTTCTCTTATATGGCTGCTTGGAACAGTAGTGAATGCTTGCTATTGTGCACAGTGAACCTGAAGTGATCAAAGTGTCCCCATTTTGCCATCTGCGTCACCCTGTTCTGTATCTTCTACTCGCTGCAGGGTCTCCATTCCCAATACAAAACTGTCAGCTGCTCCTTCTCTCCTGCACAACCATCCTTCACTCATTCGTATTATCACAGTATAGTCTGTTAGTCATGCTTTTTGCAGCGTTTTTTTTTCCTTTAAGCTGTTTCTTTGAATGGCAATGAAATGATGTGTTAAGATGACGCCCCCTTGTGGTGTGTTTATGTCATACCCCTGCCCAGAGAATTCACATTTGATGAAGTAAAAACAAAAATATCCGCAATTGTTGGCTTTTTGTCACATATTAATTAGATAAGATGTCATGTATAATTGATAATAAGGAGTAGGCTACAAACCAGAACCATGTAAATGGAAAAAAGTACTGGTAATTTGTCAAGTATACTTTAGTATATAGTTGCACAAATCATCATTCTTACAGCATTAAAAACAAAAGAAGTATTTTATTATTTTATTTAAGGAGTTTAATTTGTTGAGTTACATGTCTTAGTCTTAGTTTATGTCTTAGTTTGATCCCACCTTCTCATCTTCTTGTCTTGTTTCACTCTTTGTTTTCTATTTACTAATCTACGATATCCACCCTTGTTTTTAACCCCTGTTCCGTACTCTCCTGTGTCTCTTCCTCCTTTTCCTTCCAAACCTGTCATTCTGTTTTCTTTCTCCATGTGTGGCATCAGGACTGCTGAACAAGTCCATTTCCTCTGTGTTCTGTTGTAAGTACTGCGTATTTAACTGTGTGTCCAGATGTATACGTGCTTGTAACTTCAACCCCAGATGTACAAGAGTGCTCATTTCTGCCTGAAAGTGTCCAGGCTCGCGCCACAACCTGCCATGTCATACACCTGACCTAAATACTGAAGTTAGGGGGGCAAAAGTGTGAGAAACAGATTAAGAAAACAGAGGAAAGAGAGAGTGGCTGTGAGAAACAGTGTTAGTGGAAACCTTGTAACTCCCTCTAATGCTCTGTACAACTATTCCTGTTCTTATTTTTTTCCATTAATCTGCTTTTTCTTCTGCGTAATTCAGCATTTTTATCAGAGCATACGAGCTCACACACAAAGCAGAGAAATGCAGTCTGGCTGTAAGGCTTTTTGTCTCTACTGCTTTCTTCTCTTATCGTTACACCTGCACAAATGCTTACAGAGCTCTCAGGAGTACATGTAGAGCATCTGTGTCAGAGCCATGATCTGGTTATTGTTAACATCAGTGTTCTTTTTGACCTTCATACTCAGGAACTCCTGTAAAGTAAAGCAGAACCAGCCGATGCAGAAGGACTTCAGTGGACAGGTAAGCATTGATATTGTGTCTACTGCTGAATTCATGAGCTACAACTCTTTGTTTGATGGTGTTTTGAAAGGTTGTACATAGTTTGAGTTATTACGTATGCTGCTGTTGAAGGACGACCATCACGGTGGCCACGCCACAGACGAGGAGAAGTTGGCAAGCAGTGCTGGTGTCAAACCAGACAAGGACCAAAGCAGTGAGTAAAAAGATCAGTGAAGATAGATTTGGATGTTTTGCTACATGTCTGATAGATACCACTTTACAGTTCACACGGTTACTGTAGTGAATAGCTTAGTTGTTAATCAGTGAGCTGTTAAAGTTTAGTCAGCATGCCTTCCCTCTGGGCAAACACAGTCGCAGTCGATCAATAGTGGACAGTGAGAAGGTCATCTTTGCTTTACTGTTAGATACACATGCACACACATATTAATCATTAGCTTGACGTATCATTTTGCACTGCATTGATGTGTCAGTAATGAGCACCATGTCAGTACAGTTGATCAGAGCAACAGTGCAATATGTCATTTGTCTGTTTGAGAAAACAAATGATAAAACAGATATGATCATATAGATGTCCTCAGACTTTGTTACTGAACAAAGAGTACACCTGCAGTTTAATTTCACTTCAGTGATTTATTTGAAAGGCTTTTTTTACTGTACAGTATACTGAAATAAAAATCATCATATTGTTACCGAAATCATGTATATTGCACACAGTAAGTCATAACAATACTCTTAATGGTCAAACATATACTCCACACATTGAATTTAAATATTTGCAGCTATTATGAGCACATGTGGTGATATTTTATGAGAAATCTGTTAATTGGGAGAAATATTGTAATACCTCAAATGTATGCTACCTGTTGGCCAGTATGATTAACTCTTATATTATAGTCTATGGCATCACTAATTCTCCTTAATATGTGTTACTTTTCTCCAGTCCAAGACTGCCTTGTGACATGCAAACCTGTTGAACCAGACTGCTGCTCTGTGGTAAGAAATTATAACATTTGATCATATGAACTAGGCGTTTATATACACATTGATACCGGTCACACACACTGTGTCAGATTTTAGACTTTCAGTTACTTCAAAAGTATCTGCAACATATTCCCACCAGTGAACACTAGGTGGGGCCAGTCAAACTAATCCAATGCCATCAGAAGTCCAGACTTGCCTCAGTTACATTTTGCTGGTGGCAACACAATTATGCTCAGATTCAGTTCATTGATTAAATTTGTATGATAAATTATAAACTATCTAAATATCTTTTTAAAAATATTATTAGTAACTTTGCGGCCCAAATCTGTGTTTGAATCTACCTCCATCACATCTAAAGCTGCAACATGACTGCCTGTCTGATATGATGGCTGCACTCCTGTGCTGTAGAACAGCAGAAGGTACTTAGTGTCTACCATCATGTTCATCTGCTCAGGTGACAGATGGATTTAGATTATCATTCAGGAGATTAGAATATGACTGGTATAATCTTGGGAAGGACAAAATGAAAGGCGAGAGGGAGGGTGGGGATGAAGAAGAAGGAACGAGATGTCTGTGTATGACAGTTGAACGGTATGAAGTCAAAGATAGAGAAAGCTTTGAAAGAATGAAAATGATGAAAGAGAGAACAGATAGAGTAGAAATCACACAAAGAGAGAATAGTGAGAGAAATATGTGCAGTGAAATAACCAGCCAGAGAAATTCTGAGTGAGAAATTTGTCACACTTGATTACTGTTTTTTTTTTTTTTTTATCTATAACTAGATATGATTATAAGTATTTTATAATCAATTTCACTAAGACAAAAGGGATTACATAGATTAGAATCAGCAGCTAAGAATCTGCTTATTAGGTGTCACAGTAGTCAACAAAAAGTAATAATAAATAACTTATCACTAACAGTGATTAAATGGTAATATAGCCTTTAACCAATATGTTCAGGTTTCCACACTTGCTTTTCTAAGCACCTACAGTATATTTGGGTTCTACCTTCTCAGAGGAAAAGTTAGTTACTCAACCAGAAATTGTGTTTTTTTTATTTTTTACTAAAAGGAATAATGATATAAGCTGTATTGAAATTATGGGCATAATCTGTAGAACTTTATGGTATTACAGATATTTTTTATTGCTAGTAAATATATAGCATCTTGAAAAGGCCTATTTAGGTGTCACTACCTTGTTATATGTACTGTAATCAATGTGGGGTGATAAGCCTGATTGTTCTCCTCCCTCAGCAATATGAGGACCCATGCAAATTGAAGAACAAGTCTGGGGGAAGTGAGATGCAGAAAACAGGAAGTCAGGTTCTGGATTCCATCTGCATCAGCGAGGCAGAAAAACAGGCTGTTCTCACCCTCATCAGGGAGGAGGTACATAATCTTATCTAACTCATCCAACATGAAATTTGTCAACAGTGTGTTTGCTTTCCCCATGAGCACAGTTTACTTCTTCTCCTTTCAGATTCTCACTAAAGAGTCAGAAGTCGGTGACTGGAAGAAAAAGTATGAGGACTGCAAACAAGAAGTCAATGAGATGAGGTGAGGAAACGTGTTGCTGCATGTTTTTTAATTACTCAGTTACTTTGAAGAATTCACCATCAGATTATTTATTTGAAAAATCAACAAACTCTTAAAGATAGGGGCTCTGAGGGTCTTAACTCTCTTTGAAGTATTAGTGCAGCGTGTCAATGTTATTTTTAAAATACACCAGTTTGTCATGAGGCAATGTGTGACCTATCATGTGCTTTATCTTCTTACAGGAAGATTGTTGCTGAGTATGAGAAAACAATTGCTCAGATGATTGGTGAGTTATGCCAGCCACATTGCACTGGTCATTTTATTGATTTTAGTACCACAGCATGATAAAGTGCACATCCTGTTTATTGATGTGGAGGTAGAGACAGTCCATATTGTTCATTGGTCTTTTCTCTTTATTGGTGAATGCTTTGTGTTGTGACTATCACCAGATTAAATGCGTGATAAACACTCAATAGTCTTTTTCTTCACTTCTCTCAGAGGATGAGCAGCGCAACAACTTGAGTTCCCAGAAGGAGTTGCACGCTATGACGATGGAGAAGGAAGCTGCCCTGGCTGACCTGAACTCTGTGGAGCGGTCGCTCTCTGATGTGTTTCGTCGCTATGAAAATATGAAGAGCACACTAGAGGGCTTTAAGAAAGTAAGCAGTCATAGAGGAAGGTCTTTTCTTTAAGATGTACTGGGTGAAAGATTTATTTTCAAGTGATCAGCTGATGGTAGAATAAAATGAAGGGTTGTATAAGGATTAAAGTCAGAATGAGATTGGGAGGTATCCTGTGTTTAATGGCTGTGGTTGCCCAGAGCTGATAGTAACAGGCTTTTGAATTGAAGGTACACTTGACACATCTGGCCTTCAAAACTCTGACCTGAACATGGTTCAGAGAACACATTGACCAACCTCCAATGGTGAATGAGTGCAAAAAGGATTACACGGAAACAAGCACATATTGAATACAGTTAATAGAATTACAACCATCTAATTGTGCAGTATGATCTTTTATACTCTAAATACACTATAAGGACAGCACACAAGTCTGTGTCATTGTTTTCTCTTCATAAACCATTCATAAATAATAAGAATTGTGTTGATTTCTGCTTCTTTGTACAGAATGAGGAGGCGTTGAAGAAATGTGCTCAAGAGTATCTGGCCAGAGTGAAGCAGGAGGAGCAGAGATACCAGACACTCAAAGTCCACGCTGAGGAGAAACTCGACAAGTATGTGGATAAAAAAAATGAACAAAAAAAACAGACAGACAACTGATTTTCATGATTTTGAGATGCTGCTATAACATCTGTTAATTTCCTTCTTTCACTGTCGCCCTCAGGGCCAATGAGGAGATCGCTCAAGTACGTGCAAAGGCGAGCTCAGAGAGCATGGCACTGACCGCCAGCTTGAGGAAGGAGCAGATGAAGAATGAGTCTCTGGAACAAGCCCTGCTGCAGAAGGTAAGAGGTCTATGCTACTTGCTCATGCTGTAACTCAGTGGTTCTCGCGGACACTCTTCCAGGGGGGCGCAAGCACAGGATGGGAGGGGAGAAAAAAAACTGTCTCACTGACTATTAATAAAGTAGATGCAGCAGAGTCCCCCAGTGTCAAAATGCAAGTGGTTACTATAGCACACAAACAAATCGACCACACCATTTCATTTCAAATCTACCAAAACAGAGCGTAGCCTCCCCCCTCATCGCAAAGCACTCACAGGTGGTCAGGTTCACAGTAGCCTGGTGCAGAAGTCCCAGCTGCAGGCAGAGCAGAGAGTTATGGTCGAAATTATGAGATAAAAAGTCAAATTTGAGATAAAAAGTTGAAATTATGAATTAAAAAATCAAAATCAGATAAGTCCAGCCAGTAAGGGGCCAAGTGCTTTGAAGCAGTTTGGGGGGAGGGGGCCCAGCTTGCAAAAAAGGTTGAGAACCCCTGCTGTAACTGAACATACTGTAATAATATTTTGTCTTCACAGAATCAAGAGATCGAGGAGCTCACCAAGATCTGTGATGAGCTGATTGCAAAAATGGGAAAAGTAGACTGAGACTCTCTCCTTGTGAATCGGCCACTGCCATCCCTCCAGTCCTGCTGACAGTAACGTCTTGTGCATGTCCCCAGCCAAGAAGTAGCTCTCACACCCTGTGCCAGCCCTGCAACTCAGACTGCTCATGTAAAGATGTTTTAAAATAACTTCCTGTATACTACAATACATGACAAGAATCTCCTTACATGCTAAATAATGTTGGGACTTGGGTATGTTGTCACTTTATTATGTCGCTTTTCGTGTCCATTATGAGGCCATCTGGACCCCTTGTGCTTTTGTCCATCATGCTGGTGAAAAACAACCTGCTTGTGACTCAGCTTAAATTCCCAGCAGCTTAACAGCAAAATTCTCAGCGACCCCATTAGCAGGATGACATCAGCTTTAATGCAGCTTGGAAGTTGTTTTTGAATTGCATTAAGGCATAGGCTTGAATGGGCTTTGACAAGGATTCTTTTACATTAAAGCAACAATCCATAAAATATATTTTTCTATGAAGTAAACAAGGATTTTACTCTGAATTAGAGAAGCTCAGGGGTATTGTGTGGAGCAGAATAAGGCCAGGGTTAAAATCAGAGTGGGCAAAGTGGCAAGAACAGGAGGAAAGGATTTGGGGTTGTTTGAGGACACACAGTAGACCTTAAAGACGTTGATTTGTTCAGGAGAAACACTGCACCACAGTAAGTCTGGACCACAAGTCAGTGACAATAGCTTAAAGTAATACTCAGCGCTTGCTTTAACTTGTGTGCAGTACTGCAGACTCTGGATTCTGGTCTATGCAAGTAGCTGCAGATAATTTATCTCACAGAAAACTATATTAAAACTGACAATCAAGGTTTTTCCTGTGATTACTTAAAAGTTTAGGCGTTGTCCTGTTTATGATATGAAGTCAATAAACACTTGACTTCTTCCTGAAGTATAAACATCAACAGTACATTAGTTTCCTTTGTTAAGAATCTGTTAAATATATTTACTCTATATTTTGGTTGAAAATATTTTAAACTATTGAAATATTAGCAAATGCTGTAATATTACAGCCATTGTTGTTGTTGTTTTTTATCACTCTGTAACTGAATGAATAATTGTCTATTTTCATCACTTCTTACCACCAAACAGTAAACTAAGAGTTTTAAGAAGTCTTATCTGCCACTAATGTGTGATAAGGATGTGAGCTCTCATGTCTGTAATTACAGCTCTGCACTAGTTATCATAACAGATGCATGTTAATTTTCACAACTTTACTAAATGGAGATAGGCATCACTGGAATTATTTAAATATTGGTGCCTTTAAGTAGTTGGGTATCAGTACCAAAATCAAATCAATTCTAATTTTTTTCATCCCTTTTCAAAATTTACCAAAACAAATTAACCACAACCACCATACTGTACAACATATGGAAATAAAATTCAATCATTTCCATACATTGTACAGTATAGTGGTTGTCAATAAATAAAACTCTATGGAGCTGATTTAGTCTCTATTTAAAATGTTTTACTGTTGATTTTTAGCCTCAATAGCTCTCATAGAGTCATTAGTGTAAATCCACTCATGACTCAGACCTTCTGAGGTGCCACAGTTTATCTTTGTGCCAGTTTAATGTCACATTATTGCTTTGCTGTTTTTGCTCCTTTCTTTATTGTTTGATATTTGTATATTTGAAATGGCAATGTCACACTTGTGTTGACACCTTGATCACTAACAGGTTGAGTGTGTGTGTACATTAGCCTGAATAAATATGAATATAATTTGTTCTACTACATGTCTTGTATTTTTCTTTACTTGTATTGATTAGCAGTGTTTGTACAGCTCCTTATGACACAGACACACAGCTGATATGGCCTCTTAGTGGCTGCTGCATGAATTCTCACAGTGTGTGTTTGTTGGTGTGTGTCAGTATGTGAGTCACAGACTCAGTGCTGGTAATGATGCAGAGTGCTTATCTTACATCGGACTTCCTAACATACTCACACACACACTTGCACACATTCCTGCTGAGGCGGCGACGTGACGTCTTCCATGAGTAAATAATGACCTTGAGCTCTTTTGGCAGCTCGGGAATATAATCCAATCTCTGAAAACTATCAGTAGCTCCAAATCAATCATTTCTGTATAATCGATACTTAAAATATCAATACATACAATAGCTTCAAAGTCTTGTTGACCAAAGGTTTGATAGTTTAATAAATGCACCAAAGTGTGTTAAAGTTTGCTTTGTTAGTCCACAGTGTACTGTTTGTGCAGCATAGATGGAGATTACAGAGATTAGACTTTAATGCCCTCAGACACCTTCCTCATGCCTAAACCCCATCCACCTCAACCCCCCTCCCCCCAGTACCCCCTCCATCACAGACTCTCTCTGCTCATCCACTCTTTCTCTGGACTCTTGAAGACACACTGACCCATCAGACAACTACCATGAAGACCATGCTCATCCTGCTTCTGTTCTTCTCTCTGGCCTACAACAGTAAGTTTCTATAACGGTGATACCAACACTCGCAGTGTAATTCTGGGTAAGGATTTATATTGTTGTGTCTTCATTAGCTATTTGGTACAGAGGAGCCAGGATTGTTCTCTCCTAAATTCAAACACAGATAATTGGTTGTCAATTTCCCCTGTAGCAGAGCATTTTTAGCTACAGTTTGAAACATTCACTGTATACATTGGTCCAAATTTGACCCTGCAGGATTCAAATAATATATATGTCAACTTAGACTTGGATAAAGTTGGCCTGTAAGGTGAAAAAGTGGGAATGCAATTCATACATGGTGGTCTGGGTCATATATGGATCTCTAATGTAACTGTGTGTGCTTATGTGTGTGAATGGACATAATTGGAGCTGTGGATGCTGAAGAACTTTGGATCGTCTGTGAATATGCATATTTAGTCTCAAATCAGATGGTCTCTCTTGTTCTGTCTGCAAAGGCCAAGCCCTTAAATGTCACACATGTGTGGCGTCCAATGAGGATGACTGCAATCAGCAAGGCTCCACCTCCTGTCCTCAGTATGCTGATGCCTGCTCCACCATCACTGGACCCAGTGAGTCAACACACACACACACACACACACACACACACACACACACACACACACACACACACACACACACACACACACACACACACACACACACACAAAGAGAGAGAGAGGAAAATATGCAACACAAAAACAATTTATTATTGCAAAGGGCTCACTAGAGGTCACCATTACACTGACAAGCAACTGTCTGTGTGAGGCAGTAGTCCCCATGCAGCTTTCATTGCCACAGTGGATGTTTGAAAGTTATTACTAAAACCTATAATGCAGTAACTGGTAATATTTTTGGAAATATTACAAAAGACCTGAGAGTAGTTAAGCACTTAGTAGATTTCCTAGTCTATTCATTATTCTATCAATTATTAGTCTTATTCTGTGTGTGTGTGTGTGTGTGTGTGTGTGTGTGTGTNCAGGCTCTGCATCTCTCATCATTTGAGGTTGTTGGATGTGATCCCAGCCATTTATGATAACCACAGATCTCTCTATGTCTATATATGTGTCTATGTGCGTGTAAAGAGAAGAGTTGGAGTCTGTGTGAGTGTATGTGCATGTTTTGTGGGGTGGGGGTTTGGGTTCAATGGGTTCAGAGCCTCTATCAAATTAACGCAAGCAGCCACTCTTCAATCATTTCAAAGCAATTTAACTGTGAACGTCTGCCTTCCCTCTCCGCCACGCTCTTTTATAGACACCGTGGTGAAGTCGTGCACTTACAAGGCCTTCTGTGACAAGGCTCACAGCAGCAACTCTGGAGCCAAGATGGACTGTTGTTTCGGGGACAACTGCAACGGTCCCCACAGGAGCCACCACCGCAACAGTGCAGGAGCTCTGATCTCCACCCCTGTCATGCTGATGACAACCCTGCTGCTGCATTTGCTCATCAGCCATTTGTAACCACATCTACCTTTTAGTCCCTTCACCATCCCTTCCTTTTGTGTTTTCATTGTTTTCTGTTCCACCCACCTTTCCTTTGCTATCACTGTGCCCTCAGAGATTTTCAGCTCGAGTCACAAGAGGCTTTAAGGTTGGTTAAAACAAAAAACAAATCAAAAAGGATTATGAGAGTTTGACTATCTACCTGTGCATTTAGAGGAAGCTGCATTTCAGCAGCTTTCTTTTTTCTCATTTTTATGATAACTTGACTAGTAAGTTTATTAACTACAGCAGTGTGTGTTCATTTGGTGTGTGATGAAAAGCTGTACAGCAACCTGTGAACCTTTGGGT
>JANJYP010066058.1:0-24123 GCA_024605115.1 Rastrelliger brachysoma
CTGATACCCAACCCTAATCAATAGTTTACCAACATAGTGGGACATAAATAGGATACTAGAAGCACATAAATAACCACATAAAATATGGATCAATGGAGCTTTAATGTCAAATATGCAATGAGGAATTTATATTAAAAGCTCTTGGTTTCAAAGTTTAATTCAGCTACAAGGCAATCAATCATCTGGGCAGGATCAGGAAGGTCTCCAAATTGCAAGGTCATTGCTTAGGACATCAAGATTCAGAGTTTAGACAATTTTGAGTTCCATTACTGTTCACATGAGATAAGGTCACCTGTCTCCAGACATTGTCATCAATCACTTACACAAGCTTACACAATACACAGGAATACTGAATAACCCAACAGAGACAAATCTTTTTTTTAAATTATTTGAAACAGCAAAACAACAAGAGAAGGTAAATTGCCCCGCAGCGGCAGGAACTAGGAGGTGGTCTGGAATGGTCCATAGCTCCCCCAAGAAAATTGTGGTTCATTTATTATTTTTATTAAATTGTGTTCTGTGTTATTTATTGTGTGATAAATAGGTATGGGATTGATTAATCGATGATAGATAGTTGATTAAGAATTTAATCGATCAAGATAATTTTTTATTGATCCACTGCTGGTATCAAATGAGGCTATGTTGAATTGTACAAGCCTTGAATTAATGCAGTGAATTTCACTGTGCAGCAGTGAATTTATTGTAAACTTGCACCATGGACAGGTTCCCCAGGCAAGTGCGACAACACCTTGGCATCCAGGTGACATCACCTCCCTCCTAGCTGATTGGACTGATTCTTCAGTGTTAATATGCTAACATGCTAATCTTCTTCAACAACAATTTGTATCTAGAGTTACTTTACCTAACTTTTTTAGGAATGCACAGTCACCACAGCAGCCTTTAGGTTAGTCACTCGTGTTGTTTTATGAATCTTTAGCTAAATAAACATAAATGTGAAGTGGCACTATGACTCTCTATCTAACCCTCAACTTGGTTAATTTTGGAGTTATATAATGCTATATTTTGGCAAGAATTGTCAGCCCTGATTAATATTATGCTTTTTGATTAAGTTGTTAGATTTGACTATTTTTTTTAAGTGTTTATATTAGCAGATCCGTTGGTGTGAAGATGTTTTGGCTCAGAGCCAGCTGGTTTTACATGCTGCGTATCTTTTAGGTTGAACTTTTTGTCCAGGAGCATTGTTGTTGGTGAGTGGAGTAAACATTTAATTGATGAAAAACACACTGTATTTTGTTTTTTGATGGAATTTTAAGATTAAAAAATAAATAAATTATTGATCTATGGAAATTATTTGAATTCCCACTCAATTTTATTAAAACTTTTAATAACAAAATATGTATTGTAAAACAAGAGAGAGGGAGTGAGGGGCGTGAGTAAGCTAAAAATTCTATGATCATTCATGCTTTGTCATTGACTCTGGCGCAGATGAACATGGCTGTTCATGTGTGACTTGTGTGTAAGCTGTAAACAATTAGCCATCAGGTCTAACTATAATAAAAATCTACAATTGTTTAGTATTGCACTTTTCATAGACTGAGAAGATGCTTTAGTGAGGAAACATATGACACTTTTTTTGAACATATGGTAGGGAAGTATCATGACCATTTTTCACCCTTGGTAAAAAGCCATGCTCCCCCATAGCTCCTCCAGAAAAAAAAAATATCTGGTGCTGCCACTGCTGAGGTGTCAACTACTACTGTGGCAATATAAACCCAATTACTGATCAGTTTTAGTGAGGGCACGGTCTTCTAGAGAAAGGTTGATCCAGTTTTTTTCTTTTTTACACATTGTAATTCTGTCAGTGTTCTCTCTCAGGTTGACGAAGGGTGAATTAAAAATTCACGAGGTGGAAACAAAAAGTGTTCAAGTGCACTGGACAGTGAGAAGGATGACAGAGAGAGAATAGCATTCAGCACATTTTCAGCAATAAAATGTTTCACACTTCCATTTGTCGCCATCAAAAATTGTCCCAGACAACTGATAATGTATAAATAAATTGCCCAGTGAAGGGGTATTTAAAATTATGCATGGTCTATTAAAATATGTGCAGAGGAGAAACTTGTGTATTATCATATGTGGAAACTATATGTCATATGAAAACATTTTCTTCCTACTGATCTTTCTCCACATTTCCATACAGTCTGAATACACTTCATCTCAAATGCAGAATATATGTTTTTAAAATGTACATACAGCGTAACATCAAACGTGCCTGCACAGGTTTTGAAAAAGTTTTCATAAAGCTGTGTTGCCTATCTCTCATTCAAGAAGCAAAATCCATCCATCCTCCATTATACTGCACTTCAGTCAGTGCGAGGCACACCATTGCAAATAAAACACTAAATTACTCAACACCTTTTACTCAGTGAAGACACAGCTGGATTGCACACAGCTGCATATTGGAAACTATGTGTGCTGTTATCTATATGAAGTTATCCCTATATATTATATAAGGTAATTGAAATATATTGTGATGGCTAACACCCAAGAGCATGGGAATGTGCATGCTTTATGCAAATTTTTCAATGTACTTGCTTTGCCTCAAAAATGTGAAAGCTGTCAGATCAGCAATCTTTATCTTTTGCTGAAATAGACTATCTACATTCCAGACACATTCTTTGCCTCCTTTACCTGAACAATTCACACGTACAATAACACTGGAGTGTATTGTTTAAGAAGCTCTCCTTAAGCTCATAATGCAGTGCCATTTGGTGTTCTGCTGGGCCGACAAAGTGAGAACAGAGCCACCCAGCTATACGTGACAGGCATCCATCTCTCTGGCTATATGAAACCACAATATTCTTTTTCACTCCGCCCACCCCACCTGCACTCTCTGTGATCCCTCTACAGCTCCACCTCTCTCTCCCCTCCAAGATCGATTTGAGGCGTTCGGGGAAAAAAAAGCTTTTCTCTGCAGACCTGTGGTGCTGACCTACTCACTAGTCACAGTAGGGTTTCTCCAACAGCCTGATTTAGAGGGCTTTTATATCAACAAAGTCTCACAACAGTTTGTGAGTTATCACAAAATTTAAACGATAAATGTATCTATATGGACACAAATTTTTTTTTTTTTTCAGTCAGCATGACATTCAAACTAATGCATTTCATTGCCTGCACCATATTTTGTTTTGGGTTTTTTTCTGTTAGTTGGGATTTGGGAGCACAGAACCTGTATTGTTTTTTGTTTTTTTTCTATAACCGTCAGTCAACATTCAATCAAAAGATTTAATCTTTGTTGTTATTTCTTTATTTTTATAAGTCTGCACAAAGTATTGTCCTCACTGTACTTTCATGTTAATTTTTTATTTTATTGATATCCTTAAGATTTCTCAACACAAAAACATGAAAGTCTCCTTGATAACAATATAACAAGTTAATCTTATGGGCGTCTGTTTTAATTAACTCTCTTTTGATTCTAAGGAATGAATCCAGGTTTGTTTTGGGGTTTTTTTTAACAGTTTTGGAAAGCAAAAAGCCTACATTACCCATAATTATCTGCAACCACCTCTATGTAAATGAAGGCACTTTTTAAAAACATTTGGAACTCTATATGTGCAGTTAAAATATAAAGTTACTTCTTACATCATGCTCCATAAGCAACATACTACATTTATCTTGCAACATATGTTTATATTTATACATGATTTGTAACTGATAATTATGTGTATGGGAAACACTGAGATGTGTATTTTACGTCAGCGATAAGGTGCTTGATATTTTTGAAAATTGCCCTTAAAAGTGCTTGAAAAGTATTTGATTTTGCCCTTGAAAAATGTGTACGAACCCTGATGAATTTTACTTTATGTATTTATCATTATGAATGTGAATATCCCATCTGGAGATTTGTTTATATGATTTGTTTATGAGTATTGTTTTTTATGGCAGCATGACGTAGTCTATTCAATCAGAATCTATTTTATTGGTCAATATAAAGAAAAAATGTGCCTTGGCATTTGCTCCCAAAAACTGCAACACACACATATCACAATACAATGCAATTAAAAATAACAATATAATGATGATAATTATGAAATAAACAAAGTATGTAACAGCAGAGGGTGAATTACAGTTCAGTTTGATAACCCTGTCTTCATCCTGTTTATATGGCCTTGGCCATTTGATGCAATTAAGACCAAACAAGTTAGGGTTAGGGAAGGGCATTGTGTTGTGGGTGGATATGGCCTGTTCAACTACTGTTTTGAGTTGTCTGCTGTGGGTGGGCTTCATTCCATTACAGATTGCTGCTACCCAAATCCAAACACCACTATCTCTGTTATGTGTGAAGGGAGGGTCTCCATGAACACACATCTTAATCACTTTAGAATAAATTCAGTAATTAAAAGTAAAAAGTGGATATAATAGTAAGTTAAAGCCTCCATAGCAATGACAACATGTCTAATGTAGATGCTGTGCAAAACTGAAAAAAAAAACCCAAAAAAAATGAGTTATCAAGGTGAGTTTTGTATTTTTGTGTTGAGGATATAATTTTAGTTTTTCTCCATCGCTTTGGTGCATTTCTCATGTCCCTATGAAAGTACATAGTCATTCCATATAAAACTAAGAGTTTTAAAGGGATAATTTTTGCTGTTCATGTGAGGGATTTGACCATTTTTGAAAAAAAAAAGTTTCTTTGCATCATGAATAGTAACAAACTTCTTGTTGTAAGTGTGCATTTTTCTTTTGTTGTAGTTGTTGTATTGATTCTATTTTTTTCGTACTCATTTTTATTGGTTTTTTAGGTAAAGGTTGCAGTACGACATTACAGAGTACTTATATGCATAACATTTTGAACCCCTCCACCCACTTGGGAATTGGATATCACAGCAATAACACACAGACAAATACAGTCAGTTTGTCCTGAGTAGAATATCCTTAACTCTGGCAATTGCGTTGTGCCAGGCTTGTATAGTTCAAAGTTTGGCACCGTTAGTTCTTGCAAATGAAAGTTCCATCAAGAGAATGTTCAAAAATAAATGTAGCCAGTGTTCAGAAGATAAGTCATGTGGTGGAAGCCAAGCCTGTACGACCATTTACTTGGCTGCGGTCAGACCGGCAAGCCAAATTCTCCTGGTATTCACAGTTATTACAATTTGAGAGTCATCATTCAGAATGTCTAAGGCGGGATCCATGGGTAGCTTAAAATTAATTACATCAGATAATATCCATACCACATTTTCCCAAATGCCTAGAGACGAGAGTAAAGAAAGGAGACAATATCCCTAGGAGCCATACATATCCACTCGACTATCTGATGGTCTTTTAACTCTGGACACCAAGTCACATTGTGCGTTTTAAGAGCTGATCTGAGTCTAAAATAGAAGAATAATGAATGCCTAGGAATACCATAACGTAAAACCAAGTCATTGAAGCTAAGTAGAGAGTCTTTTCCATTTAAATCTTTAAGAGCCCATATACCTTTCCCCGCCCACACATTTTGAAGAAAAGGTTTATTACCAGACAGTAGGTTATTATTGTGCCAAATAGGCGTTGATGTATACTGTTTTGTTGTGACCTCCACTAATTTCTGAACTCTTCTAAAGACCTGAAGCATGTACGTTAGTATAGGGCCATACCTCCATGCACAGTGTTTAATAGAAAGACCAGAGAATAAAAAGTCTTTAAGTCTGATCGGGGCAATTAGTACCTCTTCCATTCGTTTCCATGAAGAATTAGAATTTGGATCTAACCAGTATTTCAAAGAGCGAATGCAAAATGACCAGTGATAAAATTTAAAGTGAGGAAGTGCCACGCCATCATCTAATTTGTTGCGCTGAAGCGTGGTTCGTTTAATGTGGGGGCGTCTACCATTCCATATGTACCTTGTAAGTAATGTATCAACTTTAGACCAGTAATCAATTGGTGGGGACAACGGCAACATGGAGGAAATGAAATTAATGCGGGGCAATATATTTATTTTGATTACAGCGGAGGGCACGGATGCTGGTAGAGTTGTCCATCTTTTAACATTCTCCTCCACCTTCCAAAACACAGAAGTGTAATTCAAGCTGGCTATTGTTGGAACAGAGGGTCGAATCAGAACACCTAAGTATTTAACCTCCTTAGTGAAAGTTATAGCAGAGGGTAAGACCAATTGACCCCTATCTTCATTTAATAGCATCAAGGCAGATTTTGTGAGATTTATTTTAAAACCGGATAAGGCATCACAATTATTAAGCACTTCAATAGCTCCGAGAAGGGAGTTCTGCACATCTGACATATACAATAGAGTATCATCGGCATACATTGATACTGCATGGATAGTCGATCCAATTTGAATAGGAGAGATCTGTGTACAGTTACAAATGTATTGTGCAAGAGGTTCTATTGAAAGATTAAAGATCAAAGGAGGCAGGGGGCAAACCTGTCTCGTGCCACGATTTATTGTAAAAATGTTTGAGATAACACCTCCTATACAGACCCTAGCAGAGGGATTGGCATAAAGTACTTGAATTATTCCTATAAATTTTGAGCCGAAATTGAGTTCTTTAAGAACACGCCACAGATAATGCCATTCGAGCATGTCAAAAGCTTTTTCGGCATCAAGAAAGAGAAGGCCACACGTAGAAGGGATTTTATGAGCTTCATCCAAAATGTGTATCAGACGTCTAATGTTATCTGCAGCCAAGCGGCCCTTCATGAAACCGGACTGATCTGGATGTATAAGTTCTGACAGGACAGTTTCTAGTCTAGTGGTCAATACATGTGAATAAATTTGTATTGATAAGTGATATCGACCTATAGTTTACACATTCTGACGGATCTTCATCTGGCTTGGGGATAACTGAGATAAGTGCAGTATTAAAATATCTGTGGAAGTGCCCTGATTCAACGGCAAAATTAATAGCGTTGAATTAATAGTCAAAGTTAATTGCTTGCATGCCGTAGACATTTAAACGGACCGACGAAGATAGAACAACATGTTGGCAAAGAATAGGGTAAAACTTAAAAAAGTGGGCAAAATGTCTAGAGCTTCCTCACTGTGCGTGCAGCGCCATGGGTACGTCACGTGATCCCTCTTCAGGGTCTAATTTGACCCATTTTTATATTTGAGAGAGTTAAAAAACCATAAAAATCCTTTATCTTAAAGTGACCTAGAATAAGCAAAAAAGGAAATATTTTAAGTTTCTTAAAGTATTGTGCACACATCTATTAAATATTTGACGAGTTATGGTTCCAACATTATGTATATACACTAATTATGAGGGGATAGTGTGAAATTTGTGTAAGGTTTAACGTTTGGTGAGTTTGTATTAACATTTGTATATTGTTGCTATGGTTACAATAATAACCACATGGTTAAGTTTTAGGAACAATGGTGCTAACACTTTTAGAGTGTGGCACAGCTATCTCTTGTGTTAAAGAGTTTTTGCTGACTCATACCTTCCACCATGACCTCCTACTATGGCCTCTAGAGGGTGCTGTGACTTGAACTACCAATCTACCAATCCTGAAGTTTGGTTTTCTTGGTCTTTTTTTTGCCACTTTAAAACTTTTGTTGACCCAGTTGGTTGTATGAGAACAACCAGGACCTTCAACATCATTTACAAGTTGCTTCAATCACTCACAAATTCGATATACATGGGAATTTAATTATGCCCTCTCTAGACCACAAAGGCATCTGGAGGTGTATTAACTGTCCATCCTTTTATGCGTCCTGATTCATTTCTCCACGTCTAATTTGCTCATCCATTCTTCCACTTTTGATAACGGCTAAATGTATTTGTCCGCTGCTTATCCTCGTCTCCCGCTGTATAATCAATAGCAGCAGGGGGAAAAAAAACAAAAAAAAAACGAAGGCAGCAGCTTTAACCGGATAATCAATGAGTTGAAACTCCCCTCAGAGGCTTCTTCTGTTCCACCTGGATAACACTGCCTCTGGAATACAGTACATCACAGTCCCATCACACCCATAAACTGAATCTGAGATATTTTAACACTTGATTTCTGTTGTAACCTCTTGTATTTGTAAGGGTAATGATGTGTTGAGTGGAGAATTTTTTCACTTCAGATGCCTTTTCTTCTTGTAGATATTCATACTTTCTGTCTTATTTCTTGTTATAGTAAATTCAGACAGCAAACCCTTGAGAAAGAAGCATCTGAAAGTCTCTCTGGTTGTATGCGTTGAAGGTTTGTTTGTGTTAAATCATTAAATAAGTAATTCTTAAATCTTGACCTCATTCTATCAAACAGCAGACAAACACATGAGCTGATTGAGAAGTTGAGAGCTAATGACCAGTTGCAGTTACAGTAGTGGAGCATGAGTATGAGCTTGAGGCATGAGTAAAGAACTTCAGGCTTTACAAATAGAATCAGACACAAACACAGTTCCCTTACTACACTCTGAAAAGATAAAGGTGCAGACTGGAACTGAAAATGCTTCTTTAGAACTATTTGGCAAGATGTTCCCATTGGTTCCCATGATTCACCAAATACCTTACACATACAAAAACAGGCTCTTTATGGAATCATTATTACGAAAGTTATTTTTTGACCTTGAGTGCTTCATTAAAAAAAATCCAAACTCTTTTAAAGTCATCCAGAAATGAGAAACGATCCCACTATGGGTCTGAAAATCAGAGTAATTACTCATCTATCGGACGATGTGGTTCACACTTTGTGCAAAATTCTACTTTTGAACCCTAAATCCAGGCTGAAAGTGTAGAATATAGAATAATGCAGGCACACAAATTGTGCATCACGTTGTACAGTATTCATCGACCTGTCAATCAAATATCTAGCGTTGTCTAAATGTCTGTTCACTCGCACACCGAGTCACCAAGCTGGACAACATCCAATAAAATTCCAGTCCAAACAGTCAGTGTCCCGCCCCAAAAATTGAACATCCCAACCACTCCATAATGGCCAATAAAATTCATTTTCCTCACTTATGTAAAGTTGTGCCGCAACTCGGGCAAAGCGATGGGACAAGTGATGATTTCTGAACGACTTTAAATGGTTCCTGGATAACTTTTCAGAATAAATGTTTCTTTGAGCATTTTAACATTGATTTATTGGTGAAAAGCAAGTGCTGGAGATTAAAGGGAGCTATGTGGAAAATGTGTTTGTGTCCTAATGTGTTTGTGTCACAGCCACCTGGCCAAGCCTCATCTCTGGAACCCAGTTAGTAGAGGATCACGTTGGGTCCATTAAACCTGTGCGCTTCCTGAAAGAGTCAGCACCTAAAGAAGTCCGAGACAACACCCACCTGTACTGCAAACATGGAAAATGCAATGATAACACCAAGTGCCAGTGTCTTTCAGTGGGCTTGACTTGCACTGAGTTTTGCTCTTGCCCTTGTCAGGACTGTTCAAATGTTAGCCATTTTGCCACTGATGATAATGTGGATGAATGATTGCTACTGCTAAAAAGAAAAAGAGAGCTGAAGATTCAGCATGAGGACATGGCTCATTCCTCCTTAAAGTGTTTGTTTTGTTAGATTACCATTTGTTTGATTTGATTTTTAAGTTACAGTTTTATTAAAAGGCTCATCAATGCCACACTAGTCTTGTCATCTGGTCTCTTGTTGATGTTGTCAGACAGGACACTACAAGACATTATGATGCAACACTGTTCTTTAATTTGGGCAGCTTACACTTCGAGTTATGAATAATTGCATGTTTCATTTAAATACTTGGTTGGATTGATTTAACAGGACATTCTTCCAATAAGCCATCTTGTGTTTTTCTTGGGCAGTACAGGTAGTGACTAGAAATTGTTGTTTCCATATGTTTTAATTTAATAAAACACATAATACAGCACATTGTACTATAAAGTATAGTAAAGAATAGGGAGTTATTGCGGTGCACGTTCGGGTGGAAACGCCAAAAATGCGCGTTCGGGTGGAACTATACTCTGATTAGTTTAACAATAAATAAATCACAGAGATCTTCGAGTAAAGCTGTGAAGACGGGTCGAAAACAGCTGAGTGTGATGTCATGTTAAACAGCGTCTGATGACTGCGGCTCACAGCCCCTAGATAAGCAAACCGGTGAGAGATATGGATAACATAAATGCGCTGCGTTAATATGATGATCAGGGCCCAAAACGGCATTTTTTAAAAATGTAGTTCTCAAATATGATTTATGAATTGCTGTGAAAGACATGGTAGAAATCACGTTACCGGTCCTAATACGCGCACACTTTTAATTGGCTCTACACAGTAATTATGAACTATGTACCATGTTTACTTCTGTGGAGGCAGACCGTTGATTAAGCTAAATAAAACGACCAAAATATCGTCCAAAAAAATCGCCAAAAGTGAAACCAACCGCGATGGACTCAGCCAATCGGCGATTGGCGATATATTCGTCCAATCGCCCAAGCCTAGTGTCTATTACTTATCTCTTTTATACATCCAGATATTCACATCCAGGCTTTTATAGTAGGTAAAGCATCTCCTTGGTTATCACCCTGCCAAGTTTCAAAGCTCTCAGAGTTTGTGCTATTATTCTGCATCAATTTTTATGTCTCAACTCCATTACGGACTGGCTATATTTGAGGCCTTTTTTTGGTTTGGAGGTATATGACAATATCTGTTAATTTCACAATCTTAGCAGTAAAATAATTTTATCCAAGAATCCATTTCATATATGGGAGACCTTAAAGATGAGGAAAAACATTGATGGGTTTAGTTAGGGGTACCTCAAAGTTTGGGGGGCATTGTCACTAGCCTATAATTTCATGCTATTACCTGCCACCAACTAACTTAGAACCTTTTGAAGAACCATTTAAGAACCATTATTTTTCACGGTGTAGAACACTATCTGTATATTTAGTCATCATCCAAGCAGGAGAAGTGGTAGTATAAAGAAACGAAAGAAAAGCTTTGAATTATCAGAAGCTGTTTGACTTCAAACACCAAACAAAGTCTTTTCTCTTCAAGGAAACCTGAACATGACTTCATCTGCTTCACTAATGGCTTTCATTGTTTGGAACAGGCATAATGTGTGTTGCATTCACTTTTCTGGTTTTTGAAAGGATATTTTCTGAGTAATTTATTCTGTTTTTCTGAGTATTTTTTTAATGAATTGATGAGATAATCTTCCTTTTTCAAGTATATTTTTTCTACTTTTAATATTTGTTCTGTTTTTCCTGAGTATTTTTTTTTTTTTTTTTTTTTTCCGTTTTTCCCCCCATTTTTTCACTTTACAACGTTCTAATGTCATATTTTCTATGCACTATGTACTTATATGATCCGGCCCCAGGATGAATGGCTTATGTACTGTGTTGGAATCCACACAGAGGTTTTAGGGTTGTACCTACGTGTAGTATTTTATATTCAGACAGTCTGACTTCATTCATCTTTGATCCCAAACTAAAGCCAATCCAAACCCATCTTTATAAAACCTAAAATGTATCAGTCAGTATATGATCTTGTCTTGAGCATACAGTCTACATCACACCTTTATAAATCTCAGAATAAAAACATCAGAGAAAGAGTGAAATCTACACTGGGTGGTGTGATGATGTGAACCATATTGGAGCCAGATGTTAAAAAGGTGTAAATGCATTCATCTGGCCCAGATACATACGTAATCTTTACTCCTACCGACTATTACTTCATTAGTAAGCTCTCTTTGATAGTAGCCTCCACAGGATGTGTCCCCTGTGATAATAGCAGCGGAAGTCACATTGAAATGATACTGGGATCCTTTATCACTCTCCCTGTGTTATTCCAGAAACAAGAGCAAAGAGACTCAGGTGATTCCAGCTGCTCAGTCAGAGCTAAACTGTTATGTAGAGGTTATTTTTAGGTTGTTTTGGCAGTTACCAAGCATCTTAAGGTGAATTTCAACCATCCTGATCCTGATTTACACCCGTTAACTTGATAGTTACTGTGTTACTATTTTGTTCAGGTTGTGGGTTAGTAATATATATCAAATATATAGCTTCAACCTTTTTTACAACAGCACCAGTCTACACCTAAAATCTACTGCAGTTTTTTTTTTAAATCCTTTTTTCATGTTTGCTACATCTCGAGTTACAATTACTGTAACTCAAGTGCTGTACAAATAAACATCAATGTCTTATCCTTTTTATGTGTCTAGTTTTACTTAATCTTTATCTTTTTATTGTTTTATTTGCTGTTGTTTTATATTTTTTTCTGTAAAACACTTTAGAACTATGTATGACAGGTAGGCGATCTGGCAACCTACAAATCAAAGCCCTCCAGCCATCATTTTAATCATTTTAATACATGGTCTAAACAGACACAAATCATGTTTTTACCTTATTTTCTAAAAAAACAACTGACTGGCAGTTGGAAACAGGAGTGAACTGAGCCTACTGTTGGGTTACTGCCTCCATCCACCCCTCATCCTACAACCCTGCTCATAGTGTTTTTGGGTGACTGACATCACTGTACGACCTACAGAGTCATTTCTCTTGGAGTTAGTCTCAAATGGGGTGAATCACAAACATTGTGCCTTAAATTGTTTCAACTAATTACATATCAGCCACTGTTAAAACAGGCTTTGCTGCTTTTTGTATTGCACTTTAGACATTATCAGTGTTTTAGTTATGTCTTCATTGCTTTTTAATTGATCTTAAATGTTCTTATGGCTACTATACATTTCATTATATTGTTGCTTGACCCTCAATATAATGACAATAAAGCTACCACTACTGTTGAACTAAGTCAGTTAGTTGCAGCAAGTACTATTTTCACCAATTTTCTAGGATTTAAACTAGTCCAAGAGTATAGTTTTGTTTTGGTTTTTTTTACTGAATGTAGATTTCACAGAATCTTGTCTTTAGCCTAAAGCCAGTCTTGATCTTTCGGGCAGCATGGTGGTACAGTGGTTAACCCTGTCAGGGTTCTTGCTTCTGTGACAAAATTCAGGTGTGTTTTCTATGTCTTTAAGTAAGAAAACACGTATGGCGTGGTATTGCAGGAAATCGAGGTTTTAGCTGGAAGGTTAGGTTTGATAAATGAGAGCGAGATCACACACATGAGTTAAAAATAGGAAACATCTGTAACTATAGCCATGGGATTTGGTGGGTGTTATGTGCATTCTAAACCACCCAAGACCTGTGATATACCAGATAAATGTGGGTGGAGCTATATTCAAACCTGTGAATTAACACTTGTGAATTGATTGTGCTCAATATCAACATACTACGAGTTCCTCATTTGACGTCACGCAGCTTACAACAATGCTGTCAAACTGTAAGAAATATTCAATTGGAGGTGATATTTTTTTATGTTGTACTACATATGTTATCACATGCCAAGTGTATGAAATGATCCCCATGTGTGTGCATATGTAGTAGTGCATTAACAAGAATTCCTGGAAGAGTATGAAGTCATGATTCGTGACTTTGAAGACGCGATTCACAGATTTAACCCCCGCTGGAATGCAGCATCAGTTTCACTATAAAAGATGTGCTTGGGTGTGTCTCGTCTGTCTTTTTTTGTTCTGTACATAATATATGACTCCTTTTCCAGAAAGTCACAAAGTTTGTATATTGTATAGACATATTGTAACAGTTAGATATGACATGAACAGCGTTGTCGGAGCAGGAATCATGAGGGAGAAAGAGAATCAGATGCCACTTCCTGGTCAGCTGTGCTTCTTTTTTGTGTGTAGCTGGCATGTTCTGGTCATGCTTGTGTGAGTTCTCTACCTTCCTCCCACAAAGTACTGTACAGACATGCATGTAAGGTTAATTGGTGATTCTAAATTGCCTGTGGGTGTGAGTGATTGACTGTCTACTCTACGTTAACCCTATGATGGACTGGTGAGCTGTCCAGTGTGTGCCCCCCCGCCTCTTGTTCAATGACAACTGGGATAAGCTCCACACCCCCTACCACTCTGGAGAATAAGCAGTGTTGAAAATGAACAGTGTTAATAATGCCTGTTTTCTCCTGCTTTAGCAATTACCATTCACCACCAATACCGAGCACACTGTGCAGGTCGTTTTCCAACCACACACACACACACACACACACACACACACACACACACACACACACACACACACACACGCACACACATACACACACACACACACAAAATAAGCTTCTGTTATATGAGTATGAAAAGGTTGCTATGGTGAATCGAATACCCTTTAACACATTTTTACTACCATCTTAAAACATGACCGTTGTAATATGAATCCAAGAAGAAAGTATACGGGATTGAAGCCAGGGGGGTTAAAAAAATCAAGCATCTCATGATTTCATCTATGTATGATCTCTCTCTGCTGCTGGAAGTCTTGTTTTTTAATGGAAGCTCTGCATGCAGATGTGCTTTAATGGTGACCCCCCACCCCACCCCACCCCTGCTCCATTAGAAGACCAATCGTGTGATCTGTGAAGCAGATCAGTCCACAGAAAAAGAAAAAAAAACAACATCCCCTAGGGTATTTGCTATAGAAACTAAACAAGGTCATAGTGTAGGCTAGGGGCCGGGTTAATGGGGGCTGGTGGTATGTACTGGCGTATATTGATGTTTCAGCATGTTCAGCTCTTTGGGAGACTTAATAGAAAACCATCTCAGGGTTTTTCTTTGTGTGTGTGTGTGTGTGAACTGTTCCCTGCTAGAGGAGAGAAAAACTTAACAGTATGGTACAATTGAGGATTGTGAAAATGGAAAAGAACGCGGTTCCAGAAATAATAACAGAGGCACTACAGTGGGTCAAAAGGGAATTCAAAGAGAGAGAGAGGACACACTGTTTGCAATCTGTCAGTGAAAAATTCATTCTCTGAAAGCATGTGATGTTCACTGACTTCCTTTGTGATTCAGCTTTAACCCAATATTCAGTTTTTTGCCAGAGTGTCACTAAACAGTTTTTTTTTTTTTAACAAGCACCAGAGTTTTACACAAAAGGGACAATGTAGATAAATATACACGCTGGAATCTTTATATTTTTGATTTAGCGGGATCAGCAGCAGTACTGTACCCCGGTGCAGGTGGGAGAATAACGCTGTGTAAGCTTTAGAGGAGGATTTATTTAGAGTTGAGACGGAAAGAAGAGTAGGAGGTGGAGCTGTTGGCTTGGTAAATTACTGAAATCTCTCCAGGCTGTAATGTAGCAGAGAACTACTTTTTTTTCTTTTTGACATGAGAGACAAACATACAGCACCTCACTTCCTCGCCAAACTGAAGTGAGAAATATAGGACAGACTGATCTGAGCCCGGAGGCAGCTCGCCGTGAATAAAATGTAGCAATGAAACACTTCAAGCATCGCCCAGAAATGTACTTTATGAAGTAAGACGTCGTTTTGTTTTTTTTTTTTTTTTGTTTTGTGGCGGTTGTAAATCTTTTTTTTATATATATGTACAGTACTGTGTAAAAGTGTTACTCCCTGTATCACCAAGTGAATCATATGTGATTCATGAGTTTTAGAGAGCTCTAAATAATCAGTGTGATCATATTTTATTCTGAAAAACCTGATGTTTCCAGTCAGATACATGTAGTACACACATCAATCCACAATCAATGCAATGTTGAATGATGAAATATTTTGTAGCTTTTTTATGTTAAAGTCCCGGATCCAGCAGGTACAGAAGCTCATTCATCTTTACATCATTATATACTGTATTATTATCATGCATAAAACAGTTTGAAGGTGGTGATATGAGCTTTATGCAGGACCTTAAAAATGTTTTTGTTTGTGTGTTTTAAAAAACTGCTATGAACAATAAACTGTAGAAAATTCCCAGTTTATCAAATATGATACAAAACCAAACTCATAGATAGCATTAATATCTGATAATTTATGTTAAATGTTGTGTACATATTGCCTGTATTTCCTGTGTGTATGATGGTGGTGTTCCAAAACTGTGGTACAGTACTGTGTATCATTTTTGTATTCATGCAGGGACCATAGAGACCAAAATTTGCGCCTGCAACTCAGCATTTTTTTTACATCTTCTCTCAGTTGTTAGTAAGCATGACTTAACCTGGGACTGGAGTCTCACAGGTCCCAAAATATATATTCACTCTAATTGGGTTCAGTACTGATCCAGGTGGACTCCCAGAACAAGCCGCTCCTCTCAGCTGCAACCACAGCTCCATTCTGACCCTGTCTCCTAGAAATAACTTGCATAATACAGTATCAGTCAAAAGTTTGGACACACTTTCCCAGTGACTTGAATGAGAAAGTGTGTCCAAACTTTTGACTGCTGCTGTACTTCTAAATTGTTTTCCACACTCTCTTGTGTAATTGTAACTGCTGTCTTGAATATGTAAACAGGCATAGGAATATATTTAGATACTGTGTTGCAGTCACAAGGAGAAGGTCAGGGTTTATGTCAGGTGTAGAAAACTGCACCTTAATGCAGGGGTGCCACCAAGGATTTTGGGCACCATGAAAAGATATTACACTGGGCCCCTTCTCTACCATCACACAGGTCACACCTACCACCCCCAATCACTGTAACCACGCCTCTACCTGTGGGGCTGAGTTTGGGCAATACAGAGGTTTTGAAAGGTTCTTTTTTTTTTTTTTTAGAAAAATGAAGCATTACTTTATGATTAGATTGTAAATAAAACATCTTAATATCTGTTAATGATTATAAGTTCATTAAAAAAAAAGTCACAAGCCCAATCATAACTTTACATTTTAACCCCCTTACAACGCCACCTGAACTTTCTTAATTGTTATTGTCTTATTACAATGGCTGCTGCACAATTATCAGTTGTGTGTTGTGTTGTGTTTTGTGTGGTGTGCTGGATGTTTGTTTGTAGTGTACTTATGATATGCTGTGTATTGTAATGCATTTAATATACCGGAGGAAACCAAAGACAAATTTCCACTTTTTAAGGTGGACAATAAATTCAATTCAATTGTGTCTCCAATTGTGTTGTGTTGACAGATGCAATAACTGACTGCATCATGTTAACTGGCAAAATGTTGTGAATGAATGAAGTGCTACAGGTAGATACCACATTGTAGTCACTAGGAGATTTGATATTGAATACCAAAGACTATGGCTATGTCTGAAATCACTTTCTATTTCCTATTATAGTTATGATTATGACTTATTTTGAAAGAAAAAATATAATTTGAGATGTATTTTCTTTCAGATTGTACTTGCTGTTACAGTTTAGTAGTACATACACATCATTTCTTAGAGACATGGTTGATATGAAACTAATCCAACTGTCTTCAGATCCCTTCAGATGTGGATTAGGTCTCTTATTTTGAAAGTCAATTAGCACACGACCGGATCAATAACTTTTATCTCTAAGATCACATGTGTAACCATTCATGTAGTATGACTCTACATGACTCTGTGTGTAAAATCAGGTAACACCTCAGTCATAATGAACATCCATCACACCACATTTCTACGGCTTTACTGCATTTCCAAGTAAAATGCTTTAGCTATTCTAAATGAAGGGCAATGCTATTCACATAAGATCTAAGCTCTAATAGAACAAGTATGAAAGTAGTAAAAATAAAAAAAACACCCCATCAAACAGCCCCGTTGCTATGCCTCACCTCTTTCTAACACTTTCATTACTTTTTAACATATTTTGTCAAGGTTTGCACATTTTAGCCCCAAAGTTCTAAGACCTTTTGAGCTTTTTTCTTAAAAGTCTGAGGTTCTTGGAGAGCACCTTTCTAAATCCAAGCTGAAAAACAAAAGGTGAATTAATCGGATTTCACGCTCCGAGGCACTGTGCTTTAACCTTCTACAATCCTTCTTTAAAAGACTATTTTGAAATGTCTGTTCTGTCATTTTTACCAAGTTAAATCTGTTGTTTTCTAACAGTTGTCACTTTTATAATTTTCTGCCAGCAACATCACAAAATAATTAGAATGACTCCGTCCTTATTTTAACCCTTACATACTGCTCATATTCTACTGTACACCCTCACAGTATGTTCTAGGTCCTGTTTGACCTGCTCTAAGAGTCTCCTAATAAAAAGTGTCTTTACCAGGTGTTTTGTCTTGATCCGGGTCAAAAGGCAGGCACAGTTTCCATACTACTCAGTACTAGGTTGTTTTTTTTTTGATTGAAAGGTATTGAGTACTGATATCCAGCCCTAATCAATATATCAGAAAATACTCCTAATACACAGAATATGTACACAAACATACTTTTTTTGTGTGCTCACCAAACAACTCTGTCTAGGAGCACTTCCTGAACTCAGAGGTTGTTTAATTGAGTTGTTCTTTGGACGGGAAACATCAGAGGCACTCTCATCTGGCAAAAGTTAAAAAACCTTTATTGTAGCGGTTAGGTTACTTTTGACTTTTTGATGAAGGCTTGATTGTCAAAATAAAGCCGCTACTATGAAGGCGTGCAATTTTACAGTTGAGAATGAGCTTAATTGGCTGCATATGTCATGTACACAGCTGACCCCGGTTTGAATCCTGGGCGCTGCATGTGTCTTAAAATCAGAGTAATTCCTCATCTATCAGACGATGTGGTCCAAACTTTGTGCAAAATTCTACTTTTGAATAAATCCAGGTTGAAAGTGGGTTATTTTTTTCATGTAGAATAATGCAGGCCAACGAACTGTGTGTCACCTTGTACAGTATATTTCGGCCAATGATGACAGGATCTGTCACCTGTCAATCAAATGTCTACCGTTGTCTTCTAAACACACCCGCACACCGAGCCACCAAACTGGACAACACCCAATGAAATTTCATTCCAAACATTCAGTGTACCACCCCCAAAATTGAACATCTCACCCGCTCGACCACAACCAATCAAAATCATTTTCCTCACTCAACTGCAACTCGCGGAAACTCAGGGAAGAGGACAGGACAAATGACGATTTCTGAATGACTTTAAATAATAAAAAAACATATAATAATTGGCACATATAAGATGACATAAACACTGATACGGATACATCAGTGATGGACCATTATCGGCTGATAATATCACTTGATCGATATATATCTGTTGGGCTCTAACTGAAAGAAGCAGTTTGAATATTACTTACAGCTCAGGGAATGTTGTGATGACATTTTTCTCTATGTTCTGACATCTTCTCAACTTGATTAATTAGTCATTAAAAAAATGATTAAAGGGTTCTGCCCTGATTTTGCATATCAAAGTCAGTTTACTGCAGAAAAGTTGCAGAGGTAGAAAAATACATAAGCATCACAGTCTGAATGCTTTTATTTAGGCTGTTTTTGTGTAATAATCTCTTAAACATGCCTTTAAAAAAAAACAAAAAAACGGAATGTCTGTTTAAACAGTAATACTTGAATAATTAATAAGATGCCAGGATGCCTTCAAAGCTACCCCCTCGAGCCTCTACAGCAAAGTGCTGCCATTGTGACACATGGAGAAATATGTCTTCAAAAGGAAAAAAAAGGTGGATGTTATGTGTTAGTAGCTATTAGCCCGTCCTCCCCTCCGCTCTCCCTTTATGTCCTCTTTTAGCTCTCCTCCTTCTCTCTACGGAGGACACCAATAAAGAACGCACAATGCCCTCAGGAGGCTGCGATTCTTCTCTGACATGCTATCAGTCACATACACACACACACACACACACACACACACAGAGCGAGAGAAAGAGAGAGAGAGAGAGAGAGAGAGAGAGAGAGAGACCAAAGACCTACATGCATCCTTCTTGATTGGGGTGAATCAGTAGTGAGGGTGGGATAAACAACTATTTCCTTTCTGCTTTATCTGTTATGTTATACACACACACGCGCCTCTTTAGAGATACACACACAAACACACACACACACACACACACACACACACACACACACACACACACACACACACACACAATGTGATGTGAATGCATGTGGCCCCGCTGCTTTCCACCATGCTTGGACAGGTGGTTATGTAACTGTGATTCTGTGTAAGAAAGGAGCAGGAATGAAATGATACGATAGAAAGAGGAGGGGGAGAAAAAAAAGAGGTAAACCAGGACGAACCCCCACCCCTCACACCCCCCTGCCCCCTCCTGTCATAATTAAACACTTGTCATGGGTTGCTGGCGCCCTCTGCTGTTACATTACAAACACTGTCAATAACAGAAGAGAGTCTGTTCTCATCAGCAGCAGCTGCAGGACACACACATTTACAAATGAAGCTCTCTAGCAAATACAAAGATGCAAATTGTAGCACAGTTGAAAGATTTTTTTTTTTTTTTTTTTTTTGGGGGGGGGTCTTCTGGGTCAACAAGTTACTGTTTCATTCATGAACATACCAAAAAAGCCAGTGGGCTCTGATGATGATGTCCTATTTTTTGGAAATAGAAATCATAAGCTCATTTATATTACAATACATTTTCTAAAGTAGTGACTGTGAACTGGAAGTTATACCATATTCATACTCTCTACACCCATTCACATTCATAAATTCACCATCAGTCATTAATTAATGTTTAGTTAATCTTATGCGGGAAAAAGACATTCATAGTCACTATGTTATGGTCCAGGTGAATATTTTACAGAATATGATGAATACAACATGTTTGTAGACAGATGTTTGAGTAATTCCAAGCATTATCTGTATCTTTTATATAAAATGGTGGAAACGGACACAGGTGTGTCTCCTGTGTTTTGTCTCTGAGGAACTTTCAAATGGGCTGGCTCCAAGCACAGCAACAACACAAACAGTATGACGCTCATTACTGATCACTGTTACCACAGTGACGCAATATTATGCTGTGACTGTACTAAAAGAAATTACACATTAAGACCAAAGAATGATTCTTAATGCAATATTTCAAAATTCATGGGGTGTCCACCACTGTACATATCATTTCTCTTAGTGTATTGTTTGTTCATTATATATCTTATTTTTATTTTTATTATTTATTTTGCCCTGTAAAGGACTTAGTGACTCATGTCTGTGAAAAGTGCTATATAATGTTCTTTGAATGCTAACAGGTCAAATTTGTGCGTTTGCATTTCATCATCTTGTTAAAAGGTGGCCTAAGTATTTAAAAAAAAACAAACATTTTCTGTTTTTCGTTCGGTTTTTTTCTATTATGATTTTTTAAATATATGACAACATATATTATTGTCAGTACCTGAGTTTGATTGACAGCAGACGTTGTGCTGCCAGAGTGCTGCTGCTACACTGCAGGAAACGAGACACGCAGTAAACACACAGCTGTCACACGGGCATGACAGCGTGTTGTTAAGCAGTCATATTAAAAGAGTGATGATGACCAAAGCAGCAGCTCACCAGCCTCCGCTCATGTTTACATGTTGGTTTCTGTGTTTAATGTGCTTCAGCTGAGCAGTTCAATCAGCTGTTTATAGGTGCACTGGTCCCTGCTGGGTGTTTGCTTGGTGGCTTATTCAAAGCTAAGGTTAACATAACTGAACATCATTCATTCATGCACCAATATACAGGGGTGTCACCATGACAGCAGATAATGGAAAGAAGTATACATACACGTTATAAATAGAACATGAGAAGTGCAGAAACTCTTTTGCTGTTAATAAGCTGTTTTTATTTATTTATTTGATAAAGTCTTTATATTTGAATTTACATTTGAATGATTGCATATTTTTGGCCACTTTAAGAGATGAGGAAGCATGGTAGACAGGGCATCTGCACTTTTTTTTAAATGTAAATTTGATAACTTTAAGACCTTTTGGTACCTATTTAGAAAAAAAATAATGTCATTGTTCAAAAGCAGGATATAACTGTAGAAGTGGATTAAATGGAGCTCATGTTGAAGTCATTTATATAGGTCTGTAATCATTAGTTTCATTATAGTTCACAGTGTTGATTAGTTGTTACTTGCTTGGTTAATGCACAATAATCAGATAGTAATGATGAATAACATAAACTCAAACCAAATTGAATGTCATAACTCTTTCAGTTCCAGATGTTTTAACAGACTTTTTTCAGGATGTATGGGCACCATGTGTAGAGCAACAGAGATGTTTGACTCTTCTTAGCTTTGTTGCTGCAATTCACAGTACACACTTGTATTACGGTTAACATAAAACTTGGTGGAAGTTTAATATAGAAATATAATATAGAGTTTTCCACTGTGGCTTGATGGTTCTCTACTGTCAACCTGCCCATAGCTTAAGTAGCATTTTGGTGTTTTTTTGCTCCCCCTATGGACCCCTACCCCTCCTTCATTAAGTCAAAAATGTAATGTTGCCAATTTTTTTTCCATTTAATGTTGCTCTGTGCAGCAGCTTTTCAAACAAGCTGAAATGAAATGAATAAATATATTATGACATGAGTCAGAGTACACTGTGTATTGAAAACAACTACAGAGCTGCTACCTGGAGTGGTGGAGTGGTGACATGAAGGCCAACATTCACCTGTTGTCAGGGTAATGGTAATGACATTTTTTTTATTACATATAAGTTCATTCACTGTTATAAATAGCTAAAGCACTGCTTTATCATTATTATATGTGTAGATGGAGGACTATGATACACATTTAAATGGTGATTATTCTGATGGAACAGACATGTGTTTGTGAACAGGTTATTAATATTATACGACATTAATGGATGACTGGGAGGTGAGTCTGCATTCACAAGATATTATTCAACAGGTCTGTTTCAGAAGCTGGGTTCTAGGTTGATATAGTAATGTGTTGGATATGAATGATGATAACGGGAAGATATATTTTTTTTCTTTGCACTTACAAACTTTTTTTCACAGCTTTTCATTGGCTATCAACACAGACATGACCGGATTACCCAGTCACAACCAGAGTAGCGGTGTATAAATAAATACTCATCAATACTGTAGAACTCAGTATGATGCATGCCAAAACGTGCTAAAACTGCCAAATGTATAAACCACTGTGTTGTACTGTACATACCTATGAGCAGAGCCACACAGATCAGTATAGCCATCAGAGCTCCGGTGCTGAGTCCCACAGGCAGGAAGATGGCCTCAGCAGAGCAGGTGAGGAGAGATCCTCCAGCCTCACAGGAACACACTCTGATGGTGAGGGTGGCCGTGCTGCTTTGAGCAGGGTAACCGCTGTCTTCAACCACCACAGGAAGAATGTAGACGTCCTGCAGCCGCCGCTGGAATCCCGAACGCCGCGTCACTATGCCAGCGGTGTTGTCTAGAAACCAACAGAAGGTTGTATGACATCAGTGACAGTTTACTGAATATGTTCCTATCTACAAGAATACAGTAGAAATCGCCTCGCAAGAAACTGCAGGAACTTTTTTTTGACCTCCTGTGACCCTGCGTCCTCATATGAGAACATGACATTTGGGTTTGCTGGAGCTTATATTTAATTCTGCTGAATTCTGACCTGTTGTTCTTGTTCATTAACACTTATTTGTGCCACCTAGTGCTAGCAAAGTGCAATACATTAATCAATGTAAAAATGTAAAGTCAATCAACAGCTGATCTCAGGATGAAAGTACAGAACTTTATCAATTGTTATGGTTGAAACTTGATTATTTATGCTTAATAAGGTTTATAGTTTGATATACCATTTTAGCTATTCCAGCAAGCTACAACACGGCTAAATGGGAAGTACACTGGAACTTTATAATACGTATTATCATATTACCATTGTAGGAATCCACTGATGAATTCATTGTTATGCATTAAGATAAACCCATTGTACCTTCAAAAAATAAACAATAAACAACTACTTCCAGTTCAGAGACAGTGCTTAGTTTTGCATTTTTTTGTGCTACTACTAACATACAACTTGGGGAAATTATAAATATATGATAGACCCTCTCACCCCCCCTTTAGCAATTCCAGTAACTCCAATGAACATCTGGTCACTTGTATCTTTGAGCAAACATCACTCAGACAGGAGGAAACAGCGCGTTTGTTAGGGACTATTTTCAGCGGTGGATGAATCAAAGTTTTTTGTTCTATTGGGCATTTCTAGTAGCAAGATGGTGTGTGTATGTGGAAGTTGATAATTTATATATTTCCTATTTTGTTTAAATGTAAAACTGAACGAAAACCTCACAAATTGTTTCACAATGTTTTTAAAATTCTATGTCAATGTAGGGTTTTTATTAGCCTGGCCTCAGCCATCTGTACGCTTCCGCTCAATTATTTCCCCATGCGATGACGCTGTAAACGTCGTATGGTAGCTTGCTTCACGAACAACACGTCACGACTAAACATTACAATTGGGCAAAATCAGACCAATCAGACCCAGTTGTTTCAAACTTCAACAGAGTTCACTCCTCCCACCTGA
>JANJYP010066069.1:0-17351 GCA_024605115.1 Rastrelliger brachysoma
TTTTTTTTTTCATTTACATTTCGGATTTTTTGTTTTTTTAGTTAAAAAAAACACACTTCCTATTTGGATTAATGTGATTGGCCGATTCTAACGCGCAGACTTCTGGGAAAGCGCGATATTCAAATCTATTTCTGGTTTCATTGCGCAACGGCAGAAATTTTCTCGCTGCAGTCGATCTCTCTGACATGGAGCGACGACAAATCAGGTAGAACTTTGTGTTTCATTATACATTTTTCTATATTTGAATAATGTTACGGTTGTGTTTTGCGACAGTTAAAATATCAAAATTGTATTTCTCGTATATGAGCTACGATACTCAGCTTTGTTTGCAGTAGTTTTCCTGTAAAATGTGCACATAAAGTATTCTGCATACTTTGTGCATTTTCTAACATTACCTTTACAATTCTCCGTTTTGTTCCAAATGTGATAAATGCTCGCACATTATTTAGACAATGATTCATCGTGCTATGCTATTGCTAGCAGATCATTAATGATAACGCATTAGTGTTGTGTGTGCTGTTGTGCTGGAAGAACAATTCACTTAACACATTACAATACTCGAATTACTGTTTGACATGACCAAACATCTACTTCCATATCTTTCTTCTCCCTCATTGAAAACACAGAATATAGGAATATGTAAATACTACTTCACTGTTCATTCTCAGTGTATGTGCACTGGACACTTCAAATTTCTACATACTTTGCATACTGGATCACTAACTCCAAGCTACCACATAACAAATGCTGCTCCTTTTACTTCTATTTAAAAAAAAACAAAAAAAAAAAAAAACAGACACAGAGAAACTTTCCATTTTCAGCACGTGAATGTGAAAACAGCACCTCGGCATCATATTCATATAACATACAGCTGTAGGAACAAGAAAAAAAAAAAGCAAAGGGACCTCAAGTAACACTCAGCCCAAATTTATTTTATGATCATCAAATATTCTTATGTAGAAGATTGTAATTCTATAAAGCATGAACTACTGTTTATTGAACCACAGTTTGGCTACATGTTCTACAAACAGCAGTGCAGTGATTCCCTGTATTACTGACTCACACCATAAACATCAGAGGAAGCTGATGTGATGATCTGTGTATGGTTTCCAGAGTGACGAGGACTTCCCTCAACGGTCTTGCGGTTAAGAGGAGGAGCAAATCTAAGAGCTACCGACTGTCGTATCGCAGCTGCTTAGATGCTGCTTCACGTCTCGGCTTCACCCCAGCGTGGAGGACACAGAGGCTCAGCACCAGCAGAAAAGCTCCAAAGTCACATGATGTCAAAGTGGGTCATGCCAAGCTATTGTTTTATGTTTGTGTTATTTCATGAAACTCACATAATCACTGGCTACATTTAATTACATTACATGTAATTTTTTTCTTGTTAAAGGAAAATGTGAACCCAGAGCATCTAGCCGTACTGATGAAAACAGAGTGGCAGCTGTCCTACATTACTCCTCTCTACCAGTTCAGTCACACCCAGCTGAAGAGCTACTCCAGGCAGCTCGCCGCGCTCATTACTGCAGAGAAACTGCAAGGTTTGGCCGTAGAGATGGACGTATCGGGCAGCAACTACAGAGTCTCCTTCTCTGTGGTGCAGGGGATGGCGCAGACAGACGATGACACTGAGACCATACTCATACAGGTAACCATACTTTTTCATAGGTGATTTTTATGACAACTTCTTTACATACAGTGCCACTTGACCAAAAATGTGATCAGATTTCTTTCCAACTTCTACTACAACCAGATAAGGAAGAGAAAATCTTACACTTGTTTATTTATTGTAGGAAATTAGAGTCACATGTTTCAGTCAATGGGATAATAAATAAGTGTAAGTCTGGGAGCGCTTGATTTATTTAAAGAAGAGAAATCTAGATCTACACTGTCAAACTCTGAGATTATCAACACAGGTTGGGATAAAATGTGTCGTCGTTTGGATGAAGGCGATTTCTGATGACCTTAGAAGAAGAGTTGCTGATACTCATTTCAAAAGAATTTGGGACTCCAGGCTAAAAACTTTATTGCAGGGGTTGTAGTCAGCTTTCATGAGTCCCAACATCAGGAGAACATTGAACGTCAGCGGTGTGTGCATTAGAGTTACAAAGAGAAAGCCACAACTCTCCAAAAAGAACACTGCTGCCGCCTGCGGTTTGTGGATAAGCCAGTAGGCGACTGGAAAAATGTTGTGTGGACAGATGAGACCAAAATCAAACTTGAAAAGCGTTTGGTTTTGGCAATGAGCAAACACTGCATTCCCACATAAGAACCTCATCCCATCTGCGAAAGACGGCGGCGATTGGTATTTTGAGTTCTGCATTTTCTATGGGAAAATGTCAAGATAACACACAAAAGCTAAGTTAGAGCAAAAGAAGGTGAATGTTTTGGAATAACTGAGTCAAAGTGCTAAACTTAATTCTACAGAAATATTGTGGAAGAACCTGAGGCAGGCTATTTCATGCCAAGAAGCACAACATCTGTTTAGTAAGGAAGAATTATTTCAAACTGATGTGGAAGGATGACAAACAGTTAGCAGCAATGTTTGGTTATAGTTATTGCTGGGAAAGATGATTACATCAGTTAATGAAAACAAGGGTTCACATACTTTTTGGATAGGAAAGATAAACAAATAAAAGCATTGGATGTTTTGGTCCCGTTTGATTAACTGGGTTCCCTTTCTTGAGTTTTAGGACTTGTGCACAAATCTGCTGATGTTTCACGTTATAGAGTTGTAAAGTGTTCACAAACTGTATTTCAGGAAGTATGCATTAACCGTGATTTATTACTATGTTATTTCTTCCCGACTCAGATCCATTCAAGGTCGTCATTTGCCAAGCATGACGAACCACAGAAGTCGGTATGGAATGGCTGCCTCACTTGTATCAACGGCAACCCCGAGTACATCCGCTCGCTTCTAAAAGACTTCACCTGTTTGCCGCTCTTTGGCAGCAGCGGGCCAGAGGGTCTCACCAGTTTGGTCAAATCATGGTTCCAGCAGACCTTTGACTGCTGCTTTGGCCCGTTGGAAATCAACGACACCAGCATGCAGTGGCTGGTTGCATTATGGACAAACTGCCACATGGAGTCCAACATCCAGCACCTCAAAATGATCTGGACTCTACCAGTTGTGCCGCCACTGCAGGTCAACTACGCAATTAACCCACAAGACGCCTGGAATATGTGGAGCATTATGAGAAAGGCTCACCAGGACGATAGCAAGGCAGCAAAAGTTGAGAGCGTGGTTGATTTTGAGGAGGTGATGAAGTTCATGCAGCAAGTGAAGTACCACTTCTACAGACACTTCAGGTTGGATCTGTCAGCAGGAAGACTGAGCCAAGTGTCTACAGGGCTGGGCACAGCCAAGTGCAATGGTCGAATTAAGGTAACATCTCCCAGAAACCATTTTAAGCAACACATGCACACGCAAAGGGGTTGCAAGGGTTGTACTAATAATTGTTTCCTTTCATTTCAGATCTCCAACAGTAAATACATGATCACCATCCTGACACTACTGACAGAGTGTGCCCTTCTCAAAATGCCCATATAAGCGTGACCCAATATACTCTTTGAAATATAATATTGCAACAGTATTCATCTGAAGGAGCAGTCCCTGCCTGGATGCAGTATATGTTGCAGATTACTCAACTTTTATCTTTTTTTGATTATTAATTCCTCCATATTACTGTGCATGTGTTTTGCTTTTTGTTTTGTCATAACAGAGCACTTTTATCAGGTCAGCTTCAGTGGTTGATTAAATCATGTTATCTTGTTTTTAACTGTGTTTTCTATGCTGCCAATCATGCACTGATTTCAGTTTTAATAAAAGCAAAATAGCATTCAGCGTGGTGTATTCGTTTAATTTGTGTTTCATAAAATGACACTAGTGGGGAAATCCAATTTAATAACACATGAAAAATGAATCTCTTCAAGAAGCTGTGGGCCATATTTCTTGAATGTACGAATCTGTATTTCTAATTTCTAGAAGAGTGTAGTTTGTCTGTATAAATGTGTATGCATCAAATTTACATGTTATAAAATTCCCTTAAGATGGTGTAGCCACCCACCTTAAATCTTAATACTTGCATACATTATCTATTTATAAGTGCAGAAATAATTTAATTCTATTTATGTGATGTTTAAAAAAAAAAAATCAGACAAAACATTTTTTAAAATCTTACTTTATTCTTACTCAAAACAAAATCAGGCAACTTTATCAAGATTAACCTGACAAATTCATACAACTTGCATGACGTTATCAAAATAATATTAAATAGAAACAACGAGGGAACAAAACAACAGTTGGAAATGTAACATGCTCTTCAAAAAAAAAAACATCCATCTGTAACATATTGCACTGGTAGAATAAGGCGAGAAATAAAGTAAGCAACTTGTGAACATGTAAACTTACAATAGTGTAAAGTTAATAGCTAGATGATGTGGTGACGCATTACAATGCGGCTACACTCACACTGCGCGACGGTAATAGTGAGGGCGTAGGAGTCGCAATCGCTGCTCCATTACACTCTTTAATGACAGGTCTGGTGCTTCTATTGGTGTGTAGCTTTGTGATGGTGGTAATTAGTGTTACAGCACATGCTCATCCTGCCATTAAATGGTATTGTGGAGCTGACAATTATGAGAATTTAAAGCAACACATCTGTATTTAATATACAGTTTAAAGTAGAGAACATTCCCACATGGAACATTTAGTTGTGATATGTGTTGTATATCAATAAGAATTTGAGATCAGCGTCTACCAGGCAAAAAAAAAGGAAATAATGCTAAGTTTGTGGCAGCTTGACATATTCAGCAATCTGGTTAAGATCTGTGATGGGTCCCACAGAAGATTCTTCACAGTATAATCCACGCACCCCAAATTCTCCATTGTTCCCACGCGCTTCGACCCTCCTCAACAGGATATAATTAGCTACGGCAGGTATAATAAACAACAGGGAGGAGTAGAACAACCGTTAACACAACTGTTACAACAGATCATGCTCTAATGTTCAACAAAAAAAAAAAAAACCCCACTCCCCCTTTGTTCAGTTCATTAAAAGATCGATCGACGCAAACTTGGGGCTGGGAGGTAAACGATGGAGAGGAAAAGTGACTTATGTAGTGATGCCATTCACAGTAAGTGGAGGCTGCAGCGTGTGCGGCAGCTTTTAAGAAGCCAAACCGAGGAAGAACCCACCGACGAAACCACTGGATAAGACTATGTTCCTCTTTATGAAGTCTGTGGCCTGTAAAAGAGGAAAGAGCAAAGATGGAGAATGAGTCAATAAATACTTAAACCTAACATCAAGTTAATGAACGGGTGGTTAACTGTGAATGTTATTTTTAAAATCAGCTGACCCCAACAAAGTGGCTTCTTTTTTAAAGATTTACATGTTAAATAATGAGAAATGGTTAACCACAAACATCCATACTGTTCTCAGGTTGTATTTATCTATAATCTCTCTAGGTGCAGTATGGATAACAGTACACTAGAGGGCATTGCTGGTTTGTGGATGAGAAAATCAGCCAGGGCATCAAGGAGGAAAGCATGCTGTAAGATTTAATTAATTACGTGCCATGAAGTATGTGCAAGTGTACATGTAAGACTAGATGATTCAATTAGAGATAGGCAAAAGCATGAAAAAAAAAAAAAAAAGCAAGCTTTGTTACAGATACCTTTACCTCCTCAATGAATGTGTTTATTTCAGGGGCTGCTTTGTTTGCTTTCTTCTTTAAGTGTTTCTTCGCTTTGTTCACATCCTTCTCCACCTTCTTCCAGTCCACCTGCACGTAGCCACTGTAATTGGCAATCTGCGTGAGAAAGAGGTTAGCATTACTTGGGGCTGCTTCATGCACACACTTCTATATACAATTCAGTAATCTTTTGTTGCACTCTACTGTGGTACTGCATTCCGTTCTGCTTTTATCAACCGCCGCTGTATTAGATAACTGTCTGTCTTAAGAGAGAGGTAAAATGAAAGATCAAATCTCAACAAAAACCATAGGTGACACTAACATCTAACCTTTAAGATACTGGTCTTGTATGAGTCCTAACTGCTGATGAGGATGGATAGAAAGGTGATGTCTGATCAAAACACATGATGCAAGTATTCAGGGTACATTCAGTCTCAAATGATGTCCTGACCTTGATGAACACAACTCATACAGAGAACAAAACCGACATCAATTCTCATCTCAGGCTGACAATAAGAGGACTTTGGGTTTCCGAGTGTATAAAAAAAATGTAATAACAGAAAATCTTTTTTCTTTTGTGCGCAGAAATCTGTTTTTGTTCAACCTGAGAAACCTTGATAAAACACAAGGCCATGTGTGCAGCTTCCTTGTTCAGTCGGCAATTTATTTTATTCAAAGACATTCTAAGAGGTGACATGGGTCTCTTGCCTGTAAGAGAAGGAACCCTCCACCAACAGCCGTAGCAGCTATCTTCTCGACTCTCTGGAAGAGGTAACCAGCACACCTGCATGTGTTGAGAGGGTAAGGAGTGTTCAATACATAATGCAAATATCAAGTGGGCTTCCAAGCAATATAGACAAAATGCTAAGTAACTATTTAATTACACATCAAGCAGTGTTTTCTATTGGGAGTATGGATAACCTGTAATTAATTCTTCTTGGATCCTTACTGCTCAGTGCTGAAATACTGATAAGCTCCTAGACAGATGGTGCTCTATCAGTCGTCATGCAGTGTGAATTCAATCTACCGTCTTTACCGTCCCCTAATGATGATGAAGTAGCCAGTGTCCAGCGAGTTTGTTTGATGTTGTGTAAATGTGTGTTTACATTTTTCACTCTTCAGTCATAGCTCACTCACTTTACTAAATTTAACGTGAATGCAGCTAAATGCAGTATATGTCGACGGCCTCGAGAAACACTTACAAATACACCATTCTGTTTCTGTTAAGCAGTGCAGTGTGTTTGAGCGCTTTTAAGCAACTACATTCTCAGCTTAGCCTCCTGCCTCTGATGCTCATGGGATGTGACTGTCTCAAGCTTGTCGTGTCAAGCCTGGATCATAGTTTAATTTATGTTTAATTTTAAATTTTTCTAAATAATCATACATCATCAAGCAGCAACCACGGACATTTGTTGATTGGATATCTGTAGACATGAATCCTTCCTTATAGGTGATGGAGAGCAGTATAGCAACTAAATGATACCCATCTCTACTGTAAGTCACAAACTCCCCTGAATTAATTCAAGGGAGTTTGTCAAAAAAAAAAGTAAAGACAACATTGGACAGCGTTTCAGTCTGTGATACATGTAACCCATATGTAGATAGCAGATGGGCCCCTGGGCTTACCATCCTGTCACCCCTCCCATCATGAGCTGGGTGGTGACTGAATACTTCTCAGCAATGGGGCCGGAGTTGTTCCCAAACACCCTGCTCCACCATTGATGCCTCCGGGCATATTCTGTCAGGTCCACGACCTCATAAACCTCATCTTCACTCTCTGGGTCTTCCTGGCCTCCTGTGAAGGATAAAGTCAACAGAATACCCGCATTATTATACTTTACGTCTTCCTCCCAAATCCAGATGATGATGCACAATCACTAACATCTGGGGCGTATTTCACATGACTCAATTATGTCACTATTTTTCACCACTTAAACCGAAAAACGAGATTGCGACACTTCAAATCTGTTCAACTAGATGTTAAGAGGCGTTCAGATACCATGGGATTTAAGAGCTACTTGTTTATAGCGTATATATTACTTGGGAAGCTGACAATAGTTAGCTGGCTAGCGTCAAATGCCTACTGAGAAAACATCATTCAAATTAGGGTTTCCTCTTCAGGCTTATATGAGCAGCTGGTACGAGACCGTCATTTAACACAAATTCATTATCGACGGTAGAAAAACTTCGTAAATGCTGTTTTAATTAAGGTGATAACGCCGTTTTTTTCGAACAAATATTGACCACTAACCTTCAATCTCATCCACCGTCGCCATTTTGGAGAAACTAGCTATGTCACCAGGATGTTGACAATACGAAAACACGCCTACATGATGATGCTGTGCCACGTCAGTCAAAATGCTTTGATATCGCTTGATTAGGCTCAGCAATTTAGCAACTTTATCCTAAAATATTGCGTTTTGCAATTTTCCTCTTTATGATGAATATATAAGAGTGGAATAAAAGGCTGCTGGGTATGAAAGTCCCCTGAACACTTTGCTGTAATGGTTAACCACTCCAGTGTCAATACTCATTACTGGATATAAAATTATAATTTTATAGTGTGGAAGCTTGCTTTTGACAGTTCTTGTATGTTCTGATTGTAGATAAATATGCAATTTTGCTTCTAGTAAAAACATGGTGTAAAACATGACAGGTTTGCAGAGAAAATGTGAATATATAGGATAAAAAGAATGGTATAGCAGGGAGATCATGTGGGGGGATGTGGGCGCTCCTATTGGCTAAAGAGGTAGGAGAGGGCGTGGTTAGAGCGGCGCGTGGGTTCGCTTGGGTGACACAATTATAACAACTTTATCTCCGCGTTTTATTGTGATATTCTCACATCTTGGATATTGTACTCAGTTAGTCGCATTCAAGTAACAGCACACTATTACTTTTGTGGTGAAAAAATGTGACGTTTGAGGAGCTACCCCGGAGAGCGCTTCTGTCCCCCCCCTGAAAGGATTTACTATATCGAATCGCATCTTTTCAGCCTGGGAAAAAGTTTTTGATCATTTTGTTTTCTTCGGTTTCCCCTGTTTGATTCGGCGGAGCAAACCCTTTGTCCCCGCGTCGCGATTTTCCATGCAATCGTGCGGTGTGTCGGTCGCCGTCGCTGCCTGCGCTGCCGCTCGGAGTCTCGGCTCGGCTTCTGCTGCTGGTGGTGGTGATGAGGAAAAGAAAATGGCGGCGGGAAAAGCGAGTGAAACAGAGGAGGACTTTCCGACACTGACAGCCCAGGAGAGGGACAGTTTGGTCGGGATTGACAGGTCGGAATAGCAACCCCGTGCACTCACATGAACGCACAGTTTGAAATTTAATTGTTTTCTTTTCCTTTGCGTGTAGAAAATGTCTTCTGAGCCGCTCTGCAAGTGATACTGAGCCGCCTATGTTGTCTTCTTGCTTGCAGCTCACTGTTTGGATTTCAGAAGCTTCATGAAGATGGCGCCAGAACGAAGGCCCTGTTGATGAAGGTAGCAAATCTAAAGTGGATGTATTTTACAAACCAAGCAAACAACCTACCCCCTAGGAGTTACTCCGGCCCATCAACTATCATGTACAGCAGTGAATTTATGAATTTTTGAAGTGGCCCACTCGCAAAAGGCCAGCTAACCGCAGCCCCTATTTTAGCCAAAGCAGCTAGCCTGCTAGTTAGCTACTCTCATCCGATGAACAGCGACCCTGCACCTGCGGCTACGCGGCGTCGCTAGCCAGGATAGCCGACTTACTCTTAGCTATGGCTCCCTGTATGTCACTAGCATGTACGTTTAATGTGTTTGGCAGCCGCCCTTCCCTGCTAGCTGTGCAGCTATTCCCCAATAGCGTATCCTTGTATACCTGCTTTTGCACCACCACCAACAACACAACGTCGTCACGGTTTTTGGCTGCTGAAAACATTGCACTTTAATGAGGAAAGTTTGTTGTCGTTGTGAGATTGTTCGATTGCACATTAGACTCTCAAATCTAAGCACAAATATACACACACACACGTATCCCAGTCTGGCTACAACGCTGACTGCTACAACAATGTTGGAAGTAACGTTAACGTTGTAGCCCGTCCAGCTTGCCCGACCCACGTTATTTTTGCAAAGGTTAACTCCGATCAGTAGTATTTGCATTGCATTAGTACACTCTTGTTTTTAACATTGCTTTCTCCGCTGACTGCTGTGGTCGTGTTTGCGTTTTGGAGTCACTGTGAACGAGTTGACAAGCGTTACAAGTAACGTTAATGGCTGGCTGCCTGTCCAAGATGGCGGGACATGGCGGAGTGACACCGATATCTATAAAAACCGATTTGATATGAACGTGTTGCCCCAGATCGTTTCTGTGTTGCCAAGGTGTGTCTTTAGTTACTACCCGGGTCTTGGCTGCTTGTATAGATGTGTTTCACTCGCCGACTTAAGTGGTGTCAGGGTCCTTTGTTTACAGTTTTCATTACCCCTGTTTGTCTCTGCATGTGCTCTCGGACCAGTAAGCTACATGTTAAACACGAACAGGCTACTTGTGCTTAACACAAAGAGCAAAGCCCTCCTTTTCTTGTGCGTCTAAAACTGTGCATGATGTGATGATTAAGGTGCTTTTTGACAGCTCATGGCTAGAGGGGCCATCCACGAATCTGCTCGCTAGGTGGTGTGGGATACCTATGAAGTGTAATTCCCCATCTAGCTGCACAGAAGCAAGCAGACAGTACTGATACACCTTCATTGTTAGGAAAATATGGAAAACGTGCTGTACCATAAGTGGATTTGCTTCAAATCCAGTGGTGCTGGAATTTGATTTTTCAAATAAAGCAAGCCTATCAACATGTCCTTACATTTGGCCTTTTGTAGGATTTTAAATTGAATGCTGATGCAGTGGTTTAACCCATAATTTGCTGAACATCTTTGCACGCTTTGTTTGGGGACAGTGGAATGAAAACTTTCTTCCCACTTTGTTGAAACAGTGAGACTGTTAAAAAATCAGACTACTTGATCCATTTCTATGTGGAGTTGATTGTCTTGGTGTGTATTTTAAAAGCATGTACATTTTAAAACTCTTGGATGTCATGCAGACATGTTTACACTCATTCATACTTCCATAACTCAATGTCAGGTTTATAATAGACCTCAGAAATAATGTGGGAACAAGAAGAATTATGATTGGTCAGTTTGAGTTGCTTGTGGTTTCTCCTGCAAGGTTGTGAGCATGATTGCAATTTTTCAGAGTGAGGAAAACATGGAGGAAGTTGAAGAAAAAGCTCTCAGTAGTTGTCATAAGCCACATCTTGCTCCATACCTGGCGTCTGTTTACTGGCTTTCCTGTTTCAGTCCCACTCCTGTGGATTTGTTTTGCGATTACATAGTGACGCCATTGCGGTATATACCTGCTAACATAGCCTGTCATTTTCATACCTAATTCAGTAACGGCTAATAAAAATCAAGATTGGATTGTATAACCAGAAAGAAAATATGCCCAACTGGCTCTTCCTCTGCTTTGTCAAAACTGCACATGTGCACTGGACATGACATCATACAGTTATGCCAATCAAGCATGTCAAAACCCCTCATCATTACATCATGCATCACCAAAACGTGACCAGTGTACACTGAAGTTTGTTTTGTGATCAGTGACTAAATTGAAAATGGATGAGATGTAATATTTTGTTGCAGCTTCAGATTAACTTTGTAAAATTTGTAATGAGTCCACACAGTGTTAAAGAAAAGAGAGGGCTGGTATGTAATCAGGTAATTACCCAGCATATGGGTACTGACAGAGGAATTTGTTGGATACATTGATTGTAATGTAAATATAAAGACAGATGTTGTGATGACGGGCCCCCAAAAGTGAAGCCATAACATCTCCATAGCTCCTCTGTATCTGGCTGCAGTATAGGTCAGACATCCCGCCCCCTCCATGTTAGCAGAGAAGACACTACCCAAAGTAAAATATCAAAGTTCATGCCATCAAATTTGTTTCAAATGATCTTTTTTTTGTCATTTTAGATAGTTCTTATCATGCCGATGTTTGTCCAGGTGCTCATTGTTCTAAAACGTTTGTTCAACTTGTTATTTGATGATATAGAAAGGGATGTGACATGTTTGACAGCTGTGACAGGGGTTTCTTGCAGGCCACCATGCTCCTGCCTGACATTATTGTGCCGACCGTGGCAACACGAGCAAGATGGCAGCTCCTGGAGCTGGGAAGGAGATATTTTAGCTTCACTTTTGCATAACGGCATTAAGCGGAGACATATCATGCATATTATATACAGTGATGATTGTATCCATAGTGGGCAGCGAACTGAGAGAAAACAGCATGCTGATACCAAACCATCTAATAATACAGAGCACAGCCAGTCACATATCAAGTTGTTTTTTCTTGGCTTCATTAAATACTTCCTGTTTGTATAAATAGTCCATACTTGCATGAGACACGTTACACGTATTTGTGGCACATTGAACCTTAATAGTTTTCTTGTACTCTCACTGGAGAGGGAGAAAAAGGGAAATGAACCAAAATATAGCCATGTGAGCAATTACACTGAACTATGTTTGACTCCACTGTCAGATTCAATGAAGTATTCACACAATTATTAAAAACAGTCAACTCTTCTATCAATTCTTATTTCAAAATGCTTATTGGCAATTTTAAAGGTTTGCTGCTTTTTATAAATTTCTTGCTTCTCCTCATAGCTTATTAGCTTCGAGTGGCTAACCTGTCAGCTATGTTGCTGCTCTGTTGCTCTACATGCAGATAACCATGGTTTCAGCACTTTTGACAGAACTAGGTCACTGTATCACCCATAACTAGGTGGCAATGACGAACCATGACAATAACTCGGTGAAAGATAAACTTTCAACTGGGTGTGCTCAGCATGGTTTTGTTTTGTTGATTTTTATTTCGAAGTGTCTCCTCGGTAGTCTCTCTGCATACATGAGAATTTTGACACCATTCTGCCAGTAACTCTGTAAAAATACCCCAGTGGAGTTGGATCACTCGTCCAATCTCATCCCCCTCAAAATCTCAAGACAACAGAAATGTCATTACGTGTTTCACTCAGCTGCTGGATTTATTATCTGTGTCTAAAATTTTGGAACCTTTGGTGCCAAATTTCATTGTTTGCGGTTTCACAGAAATCTTATGTGTCTTGTGAATCACTGGAAGGAATCATTTACCTGCTATATGCACAAGTCCAAACCAACAACCTTTGATTTAATCACATATCACCTTNGAGGAAACATTTACCTGCTATATACAAAAGTCCAAACCAACAACCTTTGATTTAATCACATATCACCTTTTTTTTTTTTTTAATATTACACAGCGAGAACAGTCCCGGGTTTGAGCCTCATAATACTGACTGAATAGCTGGCATCTTCAGCCCCTCAGTTGCATGTTGCCTCTGTGTAAGCAGGGATGTCATCTGGGTCATGGAGGTCAAGGCAAAAGACATGCATGATAGGTATTCAGACTACTCTTGCCTTGCCCTTCACTTGGGTACTAGCTGGACGTTGCACTCGGGCACTGGCTGGACATTGCGTTGTAGCCGATCAGTTTAGCTAAAAAGTTGAAATGGGTCATGTGTATAGGACGAAATAAATAAGAACTTAAATAGTACCAGTAGCATGAAGCCACTTCATATAAAGTGTGGCTCATTAGCATGCATTCAGGAAAGAGAAGCTAGCTACTATTGACACAAAATTAGTCGACTAGCAAAGCCGTTCTCAGAATGTCAATGTTGTCTGTTCATTTATACAATCATAGCATGAAACTGTAAACATTAGTTTCACTTTATGTGACAGTACAGTTGTATCCTGCGCCAGTTCCAGCCTTATCTTTTACGGTTATGTGATGAGTGGTCATTTATCTCAGACCTCATTGTATTTGTTGTAGGTGATGTAAAATGTTAAGCGTCTGCCAAGTAGTTGATCTAAGGGTAAAGCACATGTTTAACTTTACTCACTGTTGAGAATTTCAGTATTGTATCATAGCTCAACATGTTAAAGCGACGGAGCTCATTTACTAGAACAGTGTAGTCTGTGTGGCCAAGATCTTCTATGAAGGATGCAAATAATTAAACTGAACACAAAGCAGTGTAATGGAAATGATCTGCAATATTATCTACACTGGCCTCATACATGCAGACATACTAAATGGATGATAGATATAATTTTAATATTGCGTCGTTAACAGTATTGCAGAATCTCTGACTGATTCATATTGTATAAATCACCTAGTCTCTTACCTGTTTGCCCTGCTTCTAAACTCAAATCAGGAAGTGCAGATTCTAATAGTGTTTTTTTGTTTTTTTTATTATGTCTAAAAGTAAAAGCAAAATTTAAAGGAAATCTAGATCATCTTTTAGCTCCATCATGACACCTCAGCAAAGTGGTGGCTATGAATGCCTTTCAAGATAGTGTAGAAGTTGTTGGTAGAGTCAACCAAGAGAAAAACTGATACAGCAACATAGCTGAGTGTTCTCACCCTGTTCAGATGCATGATTGATGAAATAATGCTAAAATGGTGTGGAAATTATGGCAGCGTGAAGGAGTCATGGTCGGTGTCTTATTGCTTCCTATATCATATTACATCCATTCTCACTTAACATTATCAAATGACTGTGGAATTACAAAAAGTAAAGGCGAGATTTGCACAGGTTGAAAAATGCAATGAAAGTGAATACTTGCAGTCAACTCTAAGTAAGACAAATGGCACAGGCAGTCCTCACTAAAGTGCTGTGTCAGCAGAGCCCTTTTTACCACTCATTCAAACCAAAATAACTTTTGCGGTGTTATTGAACATATCTGATATTGCTGTGTCAGATAAAGCAGAACATTGGGGTTCTCTTTCAGGCTTGGTCGGTTTCATCACACACAGATTAGTTTAGGGTTCAATCAGTAAATGATTTGTTCTGTCTGTATTTAATTTGATCATATTTAGGGGCGTGAATTTAACACTACGCTATCGCCTATTCAGAGATGTACTGAAACTACACATTAGGGCTGTGGCGGTTTGGGTGATAGCGAGGGGGAACTACAAAAAGGGTATGTGCACACATACCCTGCTCACCACAGTTCTTGGTGTTGCCGCGGTGATATCGCAGAGTGAAATCTGATTCTTGCCTACAAATCAAGCGTACATGGTGCAGTGTACATGTCTGCGTCAAGTTTAAATCCAGCTTTCGAGACAGGTCATACTTATGTGGTGTATAATTATTGAAGTGTATAAGCTGCAGCTGCAATTGTGTATATGCATTTATTTAAATTAACATTGTAAAACTGCTGAAGTTAGAACCCTAAATCCTCAGTGATAATAAAGAGGACTGCTGTATGACAGATATATTTGTGTCAAACAGCGAATTGTTGTTTTGAGTGGAGCTTGACATTAATATAGACAATGTGAAGAACACTTGACACTTTAAGACACAGCTACATTACAAAGCCATNTGAATTGTTGTTTTGAGTGGAGCTTGACATTATTATAGACAATGTGAAGAACACTTGACACTTTAAGACACAGCTACATTACAAAGCCATATATCCTCTGTGTAAACATGCTTTGTATTTGTTCCTCCGCCTGCTGGATGACGTCTCAGCAAAATATTTTCAGTATTTTGATAAGTGTGTAAACTGCATAAAGGCAATGACAGCACTACTCACCTAGGACAAATGAGAGGTCTTTACTGTGTGGTTTGAGGGTTAATGGTGATAAATGCTAACGTATGGATGGTAGTAGCACTCAGCTTTAGGGACCAGCTGTGTTATCTTTACTGTGAGCTTACACTTTGGTTTGTTTGGCGTGGCACAGAAACATATATGGACTTCTAACATCTGCAACATAAGTGTTTGTCAGTTTTATTAAAAGCGTAATAATTCACCTAAGAATAAAAACTTTAGTATGTCACTGCCTGTGTTGATGCTCAGTGGATGCACTAGCATTGTCAGAAAATGTGGTTAAGTGTTTGTGGTGAAGTTGCACATTGGTTTTAAGCATGTTGCTTGTTAGTCAACGAGAAAGGCATCAAGTTTAGAAATACCAGCATGGCTCCTAAACTCAGTGGATCTTACAGTGTGCTTTCAGTCCGCAGGCAGCAGATACTATTGTGTCTCTTTTTATCAAGGCAGAAAGATCTGTAAGAGAAAAAGTTGGGGAAAAAAACCCTTGAACACAAGTTCTTATCTGCACTTAACTCCATTCCAGTAAGTTAGTCTGGGCCTGATATTTATCTGCTGAAAAGAATTTGAGTTGGCTCGGCCAGAATTAGGTAGCTGACGTCAGCCATGCTGTGACTTTCAAAAGTTCAGTGTGACATTACACTATTTTTTTTCCCCTCTCACTTTATGGTTCTCTGTTTGCGTCTTAAACATCCCCAACCCCCTGCACGCACGCACGCACATTATTATTATGTTTCTTTACTTAGCATAACGGACATGAATGTTCTGACACGCGCCCACACACACACACACACATGCAGTGCCCTGAGCCTGTTTGTTTTTGTGTCGTCCTCAGGCTGTTCGCTGCTATGATTCGCTCATCCTTAAGGCCGAGGGCAAAGTGGAGCCTGAGTTATTCTGCCAGTTAGGCCACTTCAACCTCCTGTTGGAGGATTACCCAAAAGGTGAGTGATCTGACCTCCTGACCTGCACTGAAATGGTTTGTAGAATCACTTGCTTTGTTTGATCTTTATCTTGGGTCGTGTCAAACCCAAGATAAAGATCAGTTTTTCGGGCTGCAACCAACAGTGATGTAAATAGTTGATAAGTAATAACAGTCAAACTGATTTATTAATTGTTTTGTAGGATCAATAGTCCAAAACCAAAGATGTCCAGTTTACTATTATGTATGTGACACAAAAAGTTAAAATCCTCACATATGAGATTTGACTTAAAAATAACTCTTCGTACTCTCCTAAAGACTTTGATGTTTGTTAAGTTTTATTGCCACTTGAAGACAGCTGTGTATCTAGTCCTCCAGCTTGAGCGTCTACAGACAGGCATTTGGCTCCTTTCCAGTTCAGCACAACTGCTGACTGCTCACACTCTTTTCCTCTTTTTTTTTTTTCCTAGCATTGTGGTGACACGCATTTACTCTCTGCCTCTCTCTCCTTTTAATTACAGCATTATCGGCATACCAGAGGTACTACAGTTTACAGTCAGACTACTGGAAGGTAAAAACACACACGCGCCCACATGTCTTGTTCTCTCTTTCAGTCATTGATACTCTTACATCCTGTCAATTATACACACAATACACAATGTTGGTTTTCTTTCCCACACACTCACACTGTCTTACATACACACACACACACAAACTGTCTCAGATGGGGTAAGATAATGGTGTAAGGTGCGGTTTCAGGTTTCATGTCAAGTCATTTTGAGCTTATCTCCTGTTAGGTTTTCACTTTGCGGTGAGACCGAATACTAGAAGTTGGTTTTTCACATTACTGAGCTGTACCCAAATTACTGCAAGGTTATGTAAACATGTGCTGCTCTTGTTTACCAGTACACATTCAGTTTCAGAAACATGCTATAAAGAGGAGTGATGCACCACCATGTGTATAGGTCACCAGTGTATGAAACTTCACCACATGTAGAACATATAGTGATATAATAAAACATGTATATATTGTATGTGAGCAGATATATGGTTTATGCAGGTGTTATTTTAAGAACCATTTT
>JANJYP010066105.1:0-15117 GCA_024605115.1 Rastrelliger brachysoma
TCTTCATCTTCAGAGCCAGATGGTTGTATGTCTTTGGTGGAGTCATATTAATTGTTGGTTTAGCTGACTTCACCTTGGGAGACACATACAGCACATATAGTTTGCATATAGCACTGAATAGTAATAGCACTAATTTCAACATACACTAACTAGAGGTTGAACAAAAAAGGTTGAACAAAAGCCCAGCTTACAACGTATAGAGCCTAACCTTTCTCTTGTGTAAATCATATGAAGATTGGTCCCATTTCTGCTGAAGATATTTGCTTCCAGCAGGAAACAGAGGTTGATATGCCAGGTGCTGCATTATATCCTGTAACCATAAAAATATTAGACAGAATAGCAATATTACAAGCCCTCCACTCCCACAAAACAACAACAAAAAAAAACCAATAATGCATTATTATGTTGTGGTCCAGGACTAATCACATAAAAGTGGACAATATGCCAACTCACCCCCTCAGGGAATCTCTGACTTACCTCACAGTCTGTGGCTGGCTTCGTGTCTCAGTATCACAACTCTTCATCTGCCCAAGTGTGTGTTCATGTCGAAACCCTCCAGGTTGACTGGAGCTCAGAGACCACAGTCTGTTTTCTGCCAGTCATACATGGTTGTCATGACAGCAGCTGGAGAGTGGGGAGATGAATGAATAGTTTCAAACCATGTGCTTGTTTAGCAAGTTCCACAAAGAGAAAGGCATACAGGCATAGAGATAGGCTAATTAGTGAGGAGATGGTAGAGAGAGTGACTGCCAAATGAGCTGCTGTGCAAAGACACCGTTTCACACAGTTCAAAGCCCGAAATTGAACTGGAATACAAAATGTGTTCATGCTATTTTAATCTGTTGCTCATGCCTAGAAAAAAAAAATGAAGAAGACACAGTCAAAGTTCAATGCATCTATTTAACAATCTGATTCATAAAATGAAATCAGTTGTAGAATTTTACATTTAAACAAAGATGAACAAGATAAAATCGATGAGATTAAGAGCATGTATTGCACTGTGTTACTGTATTTTCNTGAAGAAGACACAGTCAAAGTTCAATGCATCTATTTAACAATCTGATTCATAAAATGAAATCAGTTGTAGAATTTTACATTTAAACAAAGATGAACAAGATAAAATCCATGAGATTAAGAGCATGTATTGCACTGTGTTACTGTATTTTCCTACTTGCTCCATGGAGACAATTACAGCCTTGGGAACGGTTACTTGGAAACTTGCATCAGAACAACATAAACACACTTGGTGCAGAATTTTATACAGAAGATAATCACAGAAAATATAATCCACACAATAAGATGATGGGTGCAAAATAAAAAAAGAAGGAAATGAAGTTCATTTGAAGGTGTAAAAGATATAAAAAAAACCTTACAATTAAATTAAATACATACACCAGATAAGAACGTTAATTGTGCTTTGATATCATGTTACATTATTGTCATGTAACACACCCAATATATTTTTCAGATAATACAATACAAAAAAATGTATCATCAAGGATTTGCTGAATGAATTCCATTGAGGCAGTATGATTCATGAATGAACATCTATCTACATTACAACACCCCCCTCTACTGACTAGAGCTGGCTATGACTATTTTTAGTGCAACAGAGATCACAACTGTTAATAATTCAAATCTCATGCCAGAATGAGCAACCAAAGCGCTCATAAAACTGTAATAGATAACAGTAATAGATGATCGTGTTATTCTTTTTCTTGCACCATGATAATCTCTCATTTAAGTGCTTAGCACAATAGTGGTGGTGTGCTCTTTTAAAGCTGTCAATGAACTTAACAATTACATACACTGTGCAAAATCTGTGTAGCCAATCATCAAGACTCAAGCAACATTTGAGCAAACAACTGCACACATGTAACTTTCATGAGTGTATTACAAAAGAATAGTTGTGTAACATTGTAGGAGTTGTTGTAAAGTTGACATGGCAAAAGGTGATTCTTCATGTCTGACATCTCCCCACAGATGCCCTCAAAAGCCAATTAACTCTTATCCCCAGTGCAGTCACATCTCAGTGCATAGGAAGAGCCTTCATGAATGAATTATAGGCAGTAAAACGTTTCCAGGCCAATTTGTTACTTTGTTGTATAAGAGAAGACGACTTGATGGGACAGATGGTGGATACCAGGGCGTTAAAATAGAAACTCGACCTTACACATTTATTCATTGTACTTGCTTTTCCTAGCCCATTTCCAAAAATGAAAATACCTTGTTATATAGCCAAGTCTCAAATATACGTCTTTTATATGTTACTTTTTAAAACCCTGTGAGATGAACGAGGAATTCTGTGCGCAGTGTCACCCCATCCCACATTTTTACATGTTTTATTTTCACACTTGATATAATTTATTTGAGATTGATAAGCTACATAGAAATTCATTTCAATAAACATAACACATAAATGCAGAAAAAAAATGCTTAAGGATTTTATACCTTTCAAGCCAATCTCTTTCAGATTTGAATCTGTAAAGTTGCATGGAGACTGTGATTGAACAGCAGTTTACTGTCAACTGGACTGAGGTTTGGATGCTGACTTGATCACATCAGGGTATTAACATTTGAAGGACACATTTTGAAGGTGTTCCTGTGTAAATTTGGCTTCATATTGGGGGTTGTTGTTGGCAGTATGTTGCTGCCACTGCCAGGCTTCACAGTGAGAGTGGAGAGTTACTTTCTGCCGATGTGCAGGGTTTAGTTTACACAAAACAGATTTTAGCATGACCAAGAAGTTAGACTTTGGACTCATAAGAGCTGAGACTTCCTCCATTGTTGGGGTCTTCCATGTGCATTCTGCCAAACACTTACTCAGATGTCCATTTATTACTGCTAAGGGTTGCAGCTTGGGGGCAGGTGCTGGAGCCTGTCCTAGTACACACCAGGCTAGAGGAAGGGTGCAAACACATATCGGCTTTGGGCAAAAGTCTCTAGTTCAACTAAATTGGATTTCTTTGGGAGGAAATTGGAGCACCGAGAGGAAACCCATGCAGACGCAGGAAGAACATTCAAACTTACAAACACAGTGATTTGAATGTACAGCATCTCTCACTACAACCAAGCAACCTTGTGGCCACCAAAAGGATCTCCACAGGTCTTTTGGCGACTGCACTAATGGCCTTGTCACATAAACACCATAAACATAAACGTGTTGAGTATGACCTGCTCTAGGTAGATTTACAGCTGTGCCTTTTCATTTCCCTGATTGTCCTTACTTGACTTTGTGCATCAGAAATCTTTTATCATCTCTTCTGAGTGCTATTTTTCAGTTAACTTCTTCACTAGGTTCGTATAAAAGGATCCTTCTTATTTATTCATTTGACCCTCGATCATTCAACCAAAAATCATAGCACCTTGATTCAACTTAAAATGCCCCCTCTATAAACAATTGGCTTCATCAGTTTCTACACATATCAGGTTAATAAGGAGGGCTAATATTAATGTAAACAATTAACCTGTGTTTTGTTTTTATTGACATTTAATTTTTTTTTCTTTCTGTTGATCACTGTCAAAAATTACATTCATATCAGTGTGAATTCAGTGTTGAGAGAATGCACTCATGGAAAGGTATAATATTTTTTGTTACTTCCTTAAATATCACCATTAAGTAAAATGGAAGATAATAATGTATTTAAGATAATGAAGCTTGTTTTCATGTCCTGTTCATAATGGCAGGGGATGCTAGCTGTTCCAGAGAAGTCTCAGTGGTGGATCTTCCATTGCACTGTTGTGGGAATTGGTGTTAAGAAAGAAGGTCTCTTTGGGAGAGGGAAGTACAGTAAGACCCAGTTCACATATCAACATAACAGAGACAACATAACATGCTCTCTCTCTCTCTCTCTCTCTCTCTCTCTCTCTCTCTCTCTCTCTCTCTCTCTCTCTCTCTCTCTCTCTCTNGCCAATCTTTAATATTAACACCCAGATGCACATATGTTATGTATAATCTGTAAAATATTACAACCTCAGGGAAAGAAGAAGAAAATATATTGCCATTGCGGAAGAGAGACATTGTTGCGCAAATGTGTTGCATTATTCTCATGGAATCCTAACATTTGTAGTTTATTTCTGCCTGTTAGTATTATGCTCAACTGTGAGACTACTGCCATTAGTGTGAAAGCAGGAATGTGTTGAGTGGTTGGTAAGATAAGTAAAGTGCTTTATAAATGCAGTCCATTCGCTGTGATCATCCAGTTCATCAAGTTTGGTAACTTCATCACCATTTGTGTTGGATTGTTTTAGGCATTACAGATCTCTATTTGTAAGAAATGAGAAGAATACTTCATATATTTGTTGCTCTGTTTACCTCAGTATGGCCACTGAACAGTACCACCCACTGTCTCTCCTCATGGGCACGCTGTCTCTGCAGATTGAGACAAATACCAGGAGTTCCCTCAGAGCTCATATTTTGTTAGTCGATGCCTGTAGCCAGAACCACAGAAAGATCAGTTGGACGTGTTTGAGCATTTCCCCAAGGTCAAGATTTTTTTTTTAAGTCTGAGTGATGGAAAGCAACTAAGGTAACAGGTCCCATGAGAGGATCCTGTTTAGGGGCGGCTGCATCTCACTGAATCCCAGCCTGAACAAACACCTACAAACGAGACAATCTGTTTATCAAAGTGCCACCTTAACAGCTCTCTCTCTCTCTGTTTTTGTCAGTCTAAGGTAATTCTAATGTTACAGGACACTAGAAATGAGGCAGAATAAGGTGTTAAAATTCAAACAATTAAACATTGGCTTAAATGTATTACTTCTACTTTGGATCAAGAGGCTTTTAAAGTGACGAGCCAGAAAGCTTTTGCCATTATAAACACTGTCTTGACCTTTTAAATATAGAAGCAGTCATTAGAGACACCTCCAGGGATACTATTTACTTCTTTTGGAGTTGATCTTGTTCTGCCACTATCTACATGATAAAACAATAAAATATAATACATGTAAGCTTTGAAAATACAGAAAACTTTGAACATTACATTTCTGAGTATTATATGAGATTATCAGCCACTCTTGTTTTTCCCAACATCTGCACCTTTTTGCAAAAATAAATGTTAACCCCAACAAAATCTGAAAATCCATCTTACCTGATATATAAAAAGTCGTTTCAAAGTCAACACAATTTTCAGCTAATGGATGGTAGAATAGGTAACAACTCTAAGGCACTATACTCTCAGCTCTGCTGCTCCATTAATGCTGCTGAGCTACAGAGGAATGGATGCTTTGACTCGGAAATAGGCTTTATCCCTCTAAAAGTGGCTCTTTTGATGACAGTTTGGCGCACACATGCTGCACTTCCTCCTGGATGCAGGAAGTTTGTCCCATTTTTATACTCAACCCATACAGGCCTATATCCCAGATAGATCTGCGCTATGAAATGGTATAAATAATGAAATATGCAGTCTTTGCAAGTTAAAAAAAGACCCACAGTGCTGTTACATAACAGTGGTAAGAGTTATGAGGATAACAAATTAGCAGAGTGAGGCTGAGTACAGTAACATGCCAGACTAATCGACTGCAGCAAGTGAACACAAATGCAGATTTACAGTGTGATTTATCCTCTTAAATGTAACCTCTGCTTTTTCCACAACTATAAATGTTTTCCTGTTTCCCTTGGCAACTTCACCTCTTCTTAACATCTCAGCTTGTTAGTTACCGGCAAGGTTCCTCTTCCTTTTATCTTTATCTAAAAACTGCAAAAACAAAACCTTTACAGGTTATTTAACATATTTGAAACCAGATACCAAAGAACCCTGTGTTTGAGACCATATTGTGCATGGGTTTTACTGTATTTTAAAGGTGACAAATATTAGACTCTAGTTTTAGATCTAACTGTTCTGTATGTACTGTATAATGTGTGTAACTGTTTTTGACACTTTGAGGTAAGTCATATTCTTTTTAATGGTGAGTCACATTTTCTAAAGTGTAAAATCATGTGGTCTGTTGACTGTTTTGAAATGTATGACAACAATTAAAAATACTTTAAACCTGTGCAAGGCAGATATTGCAATCCAATGTATGTTTCTTTTTTTAAATCATTGCACACATCTAATTACTGCATGCTAATGTAATGGAAGATATGAATGTGAAAGTCTCAGAAACATATATGACTTAACTGCTGCAAACAGCTGCATGCAAGAGCTATTGTATGTTGTCATGGAGAGAGCAATGTGCATATAACAAGTGTTCCATAATAACAAAAGCTTCATTCATTAATTTGTAACTTTTTCACAAGATGACTACTAGTGTGTATGATAAAGGTGTATGATATTCCTTTGGTATGGGGAAGAGATTCACACCAATATAGAAAAAAAGCACAGAACAGCATGAACATTAATTTGGAGCCTTGTATCTGGTGCCATATGAATGCCATTCTTTCTTGTAGAATATTCACTCTTTCTTGTAGGTTTGTTGTAGTCTAGTGTCCAGTGTCTAGTGTCTGAGACAAATGTCTGTCTCTTTATTTATTAATGCCCCACTGTATTCATTAGCTAAATTTGTTCATCTACTGCTTAGTGTGGGGCAGTTAGAGTTTAGGGGATTTATTTATTATTATTATTATTATTATTATTATTATTTATTTTCACTTAAAATTTGCTGGTTGCTGCTGAAGATGTTACTCATATATAATGTATTAAACATACAAAATTCAATGAAGATTTAAAGAGCATCATTATGCATATATGAATGATCCAAACCCTATGCAAAAACAAGTACCGTAGTTTTTAATATATGAGGGTTATTAATAAACCTCATAAGTCATTGTGCACTGCTGTCTCTCTGAATAAAAATGATGTCACAAGAGCCAGTATGATTGCATTCAGTTGCTCTGCCTGCCTGTCAGGTTGTAAAAAAAAACAAAAACAAAAAAAAAACCGCTTCATTCAGTGTAGAATAAAGAAGTTTATGAAGAAACATTCACCTCATGTCTGACATTCAAAATAATCTGATAGTAATACATGTATCTTCCCTATACTTTTTTTCTGGTACAAAAGATAATCTTACATCCTTGTCCTAACAATGACTTCTACAGGATAAATCCAGTGTAAATAGCAGAACAAAGTAGTTCACTACATGACAGATCAGTGCCTAAAGAGGGGGTGAAATAGTTGAAATATTGATTATCTTGTTGGCACTGCAGGAACCAATCAATTTCATGTCCGCACATGGCTGTACGTTTGGGTACAACCTCATGAGCACGACTACGTAACTGCACTGATACAACCATATAGAGTGCATCTCACTGCTACAAAAGAAAAAAATGGAAATAAAGCTGTTCAAATCACCAAAGGGTCAAACTGAACTGTAAAGGGGTCGAGGAGAGTTCAGCCAGGCTAAAAGTGGAGAGTAGTTTCATCATTAGGCAGGAAATATGATGATTATGACAATTCTCACTAGCCAGGAAACTCCCCGAGAGATGATTATAAAAGGGCGTGATTTGAGAGTGCTTTTTATTTTAGGCCCTGTGCATCATTAAGACATGTGTGCCCAGCTTCTGGGTAAAGTTTAGATGTGGGTGTGGGGAGAAAGGCCAGAGGAAGGGCAGTGGCAGCAGGGCCAAACGATGCTTGGCATGAGTGACCACTGTAGCATTCATTACTAATATCTGCTCACTTATTCACTGCACCATTTGACCCACAGGCCCTTCCTCATGCTTTGAGTGACTATGCAGTGAAGGCAGTTCTTGCCTCACCCAAAACAATACTGAGAAGATCTACAGTATACTTATCCAGTTACTTCAGAGCTTTGTTTCGACAATTGCTTTTAAATAGATAATAAGCTTTTTTGGTTGTTAATGGAAAGAAAAACTGCTTTGTCACAAAAACAGAGAGTATCAGTCTACCAAGAAGTTAATTAAAACATGAAATCAATGCAAATTTAGTTACATCTCTCGTTGCTCTTAATAGCTATGAACTTTCAACAAGGATCATAGAACAACTATCAGGTGGGCCTGAAGTTTTGAGGTAGGACAGGATGCCTAGAATTAGCACAACACATTTAGGGAGTGATTAGACACCTCTTAAGGGGCAGTCTGTTAACAGTGACAACATGTCACCTAATTGAAAACTCTAACCCTAAGTCCACTGATTACTCTGGGGATAGAAGCAGATTAAATGTATTTGTACAGGCCTAATTCATAGACTTCAAATTACTCTTTCTAAACAGTTTTCTCAGATAAGCATTACTTGGCCATGATTCTATAGGTTCACTGTATAGCTTGAACGATATAAATGCATTGTATAACTAGTAATCTATACTATACAATGAATGTGGGCTGGCCTGTTATACAGTGGAGGATGCCTGAATCCTCACTAGCCCAAGGGAGCTGGATACATTTCAGAATTACAGGGCCCAAAAACTATTTGTGTGTGTGTGTGTGTGTGTGTGTGTGTGTGTGTGTGTGTGTGTGTGTGTGTGTGTGTGTGTGTGTGTGTGTGTGTGTGTGTGTGACTGCTGGTGGTGCATCTACTTCCAACGGCCTTGCACTGGCCTGGTGTCAGTGCCCTTATCGCTCTGCTATAATGAATACTGCTGGTCACAATGGATTTTAAAGAGGAGTTGGTTATTATGTGCGTGGGATTCCTCAATTTGTTCTATTGGTCTTTTGCCCTATTAGTCACAATGTGGGTGCACTGGAGAGGTTTTCGAGCCCAGTGCTAAACATCACATATGGTGTTGCATATTAGCCAAGTACCAGTGAGAAGGAAATCAAAGCTGGGTGCTAAGTACTTCAACATATCAAAAGTGCTGCATGCCTTTGTTTTGTATTCCATGTGCAATATGTGTACATAAATACACCCATATCATCATGATGAAACTATTATGAGTAAATGAATGGTGTTTATAGTGTATTGTCAGTGTCAGTGTGTGTATTGTCAGTGTTTGAGCCCAGTGATGCACATAAAGTATACCTTTAACTTTGTGTCTGAACTATGTTGCAAACAACTTGACCCTTCACTGGGTGAAGAGCAGAGTGGCAGTGAGCCCAAGGTCACAAATTGTTTACCTGCAGAGGTTATGTTTATGTACATGTGAGTGTGTGTAATGTTTAAATGAAGTCTTTAGTCATGAAGTGGTTCATAGCAGCTGTTCATCTCCTAGCAAACACTTGCTCTAAGCAGTGCCAAACACGGCCCACACTCCTTCTCTGATTGGTAGACATCTTGGCTGTGGGCATGCTGGGTGAAGGGGAGTGGATGGTTTTCACTCTGCTACTGAACATGGACATAAATGTTGTCCCAGTCTAGCATTCCCTGAAAACCTTGAACATGGCTTGAACAAATGCACAGCACTACAGCAGACTGACGATATATAACGCTCTTTACATGAATGACCAAATGCAATTGTTTTGAGCAGATTTACAAAATATTGGATTACATTGCAAGACTATATAGCTATAGAGACACACTCATCTATTAACAACTGTGTTTGAAATCAATAGTAAAAATAGATTTTTATCATTAAGTGATCTTCAGTACTGTCTAAAATTATTAGGACTGGTTTATTAGTTCATCATCATCCAGTATTTCTTTAAGTATATCAATCTTGTTCATCCTGGGATGGTAAAAGGCAAACTGGCTTAAACATCTTTTCCATTACAAAGGAGCACATTATAGTAGGGATTTTTTTTGGCATATGTGGGCATTTATCGTTTCAAGTTTCAAGCAATTAATCCTGATGCTTGAAGTACCTCAACACAGCTCATCATACTCACTGTAACCTTTAAACTCATTTATTTGAATATCTTAAATCTAATCTAAAGTATGATGCATGTTGTAATGATTTTCTGGCTCATTCATTCACAGATTGTTTTCACTATTTTAAAGGGTCAGTTCACCTAAATTAAAAATATACTGACATTGCCCACAGAATTCATGTCCTAAAATAGTCAAAACAGTCAGTGTTATCAAGCACCTTTCTGAAAATATTTACACATTTCACATTGAATCATTTATGAATCCCATCATGTATACCATCTTCAAATGATAATATTCATTCGTGAAGTCTTCACACCCCTTGTGTGAGCCTTTAAAATGTGTACAGTAAAGCCACATAGGCCGTGAGTAAAACTGGAACCAGTCCATTTATCTTTGTGCATCTTAAATCAAGTTATTTTTCACCATCAGGAGAAAAGAGGCTGTTAAAATTCACAAGGGAGCCACTTCCTGCTGGCCGCAGCCTGGGCAATCAAAAAGAAGTATTCTAATGATCCCTGACAAAATTGTCAGACGATATCCTCCAGGGTGCGATGATACTTTACATTACTGTAGACGGATCGATAGGGAGGATGACATGAGAGGAATCTGCGGAAGGAGAAAGTGGGAGAGCCTGCGGTGCATTGCTTTGACTTGTGCTGATTCCAGCGAGTCCATTTGACCTCACAGGACATGTGTAGGCCTATACAGTACACGCATGGAAATTTCTTTAATTGCTTAAGTAACTGCATAAGTCTGAGGTTGTGTATGTATGGGGCTTCTGTTGCATTGTGTGTATGGTCTGGTTAAGTGCCTGTGCACATTTAAAGTCTTTGCAGCCACACATGTGCATATAATCTATCAGCAATTGAAGAATTGACAGTTCCTTCTTAAAATCAATAAGACATTCTTTACAGTTGGCCTTTAAACAGTGACACAGCAAAATGATGCTGCTGTGTAAAGAAAGTCAATCTGGAAACATTTTGTTTCAAAGTGGCCCACATCCCCGAGGACTGAGGACAGAGACAACTGACAAGACCTGGGCGCCACAAAACTAGGTCATTAAAGTGGATTAATGCTATAATTCGGAGACGAACACACAACACAACCCCACTAATGAACCCCTCCAGTCTCACATCATGCTTCCTGTGCTGTAGTTAATGCTGTTTACCCGAAGCTCAGTTTTTTGTTTCTTCTGCTCACTCGACATTACATAGGACAAAAACAGCTTTTGGTAATAATGCAGAATTCAGCTGTAATTTGTCATCATTTGCCCTCAAACACATAGTTATGAAAAAAAATGATGATCTCAAGAAGTATGAAGATATACATTTTACAAAAATATAATGTAACAGTAATATATCTCAAATTGTTTAGTGCTAGATTTTGAAGTAATGCAGAGCAGAATTGTTGGAACAATGAGTGATCTAATTCAAAACTGTTTCATAAATGATCTTTTTAATTGTGATTACTTAAAGCAAATCACCACGTAAGTGAAATAATTAAATTCTCATCATTCCCTACTGAATTCAGATCTACAAGATCAGTACTAAATGGGTTGTTTGTGATTATTATGTTGGTATGTTTCTTTGTATTTGTATTTCTTCATATGGCAACCTTATGAGGATGACTTACTGGCAAAACTGTATCCAACACCTGTGGGTGAGCTCTGCACTGAGCAACTATTGGGTCCACTTTCAAACACTGACAGGCAAACTAACTTATGCCATTTGTGCTCAGAGGGAGTCACGCTGACAGATCTAGGATTATTAGATATGAAGTATGGAAATCCCATACAACAGAGGGACACTACTAGTGCCAAATTGAATATAAAATATTTTTGGTGGAAAAAATGAATTTTGCCTCTGTACAATGACACGGACTGTGCACACAAACCCTACCTAAGCAAGGCAGGCATAATCACTGAAAACAATGTTCTCCTCCCTCCCTTTAGTCTGTGATGGAAAACCTTTAAACCCATGGAGAAAAGCAGTCACACAGTGGTAACAGTCGTCAGGAGCAACACTAACTGGACTATGGTCCTCAGAGATGAAGGAACAAAACAGAAACAGGAACACATATGAATGTTTTTTTCAAATAAGAGAGACAATTTGTACCTTATTATATAGTGGAGGACTTAATGTTTTTTTTAAAGATGTCTTTCTACCTAGCAATCTCCTGCAATAACTTTTATGGTGGATACATTTTTTTCTGCTGCAAATGTTGGACTGAATTCATTCAACCTGCCAAAGTAATAGTGATCTGTTGCAGTGCACTATAGGCTGCAGCCCTGCTTTAGCAATGCTTGACTTGAGACACACACACACACACAGACACACACACACACACACACACACACACACACACACACACACACACACACACACACACACACACACACACACACACACACACACACACACACACACACACGCTGCCCATCAACATATAACAGCAGGTGAGTCTTAGCACGTACCTGAGTGCGCAATCACTCGATTAACACGAATGAAAGCTGCAACAACTTAACTGTGAGCAAAAGAAATGACACATCAAGTAGAAACTGTGAAATTGTGTGATGTAAATGTGAAGTCTGGCGTTTGGTGCACGAATGCCCCCCATGTAAGATCTACTTTGTACACACTGTCATTCTCTAAGAATTTAAGCTGGTATACGGCTTGTGACAATAGTCTGAGTCGGATCATAAAGATTTCCGAGAGCATCACTGATATGACGGCGCAGAAACCACGTGTTTACGTAATGGAAAGCCAATCTTTCAATTTAACCCCTCCTCCCCGTCTATTTCTAACAGAGGTCCGACGCTAAAGGAAATTCATGCAAATGTTTTTGTACAGGCGCACCGTACTTTTGGAGATGCCAGTGGCGTGGCGCTGAAAGCGGCTTGAGGAAAATACCCCACAAAAAGGGAAGAAACGTACACTCCAGGAATCACGGACACACACCAAGAACCCAAGTCTGGCTTCAACAGAAACGTTGCAGTGTGGGACTGTGAGAGATGAAAACTGCGGCTGGTGTTGTCTGACCTCACCAAACAAGCGGGTTTATAGCAGAAACGAATTGGACTTGATCCGGCAATGTGGTGTTTTGTTGGGGCTATCATTGCAGCAGTCTGTGCATAGGATGCATCCTCCCTTGGCTTTTGATGCTGTGCAGATCCACCCTCCTCTCCTCAGAGTGATGAACTAATAGGCAATGATTTTCTCCTCGGAAATCCACCGTGTTTTACTGTTTTCACGTTAGTTGTGTTTGTTTACTGGCGGCCCGTCTCCTCCCGGTGCGACACATGCAATTTACAGAGTATATTTTCTATTATCGACTAGTTGAGGAGGCATCCTTTATACGCCAGAAGAAGAAAACACACCATTATTAGGAAGTCTGACAGATACAGAATATTTTGCCACGTGAATGAAAACGCATAGGAGTTGGATATACCTATTTTTCTATGATACAATTGGTAGCCTTGTCCTGGAGAACTGATCCAATTGTGTTATTATGCAACCGCAAGGATCTCATCTATATCTGGGTGTTTAAGCCACTGGATTGCTCTTCGCCCAAATCAATGTGGTTTCTTTGGAACATTTTCAGCAAAGGAACGCATATGCTGCAGTGTCTTTGTGGCAAGAGTCTTAAGAAAAACAAGAATCCAAGTGGTAAGCTCATCACCATTATGCCTACTCCTCCGTTTCGCTGTGAACCGGCGTTGTGCGTGCGTGCGCGCGTGTGTGAGTGAAAGAGAGAAAGAAAGAAAGAGAGAGAGAGAGTGTGTGTCTGCGTTACTCGTTTGTTTGTTGTAATGGTGATAGATCTGCAATCATATTTATGCAGCGAGTGGATCATGCAGAGGAGCTGGGAGGGAGGAACAACTTATTCTGTGCTACTATCGGCGAGCCCTGGTTTTGGGGACGCGCAGCGCACACACACATACACACAAAAGCTCCCCCGCATCGCCACGGCACCATGATCTCCTAACTTTTTAAATAGCGCTCTCTCACACACTCACACCACACACACACATACACGCATACACGGGCTAGATGTTATTTCAGCGGATCAAATCCACACACAGTTATTCTGTCCAACGTGATTCCCCATAACCAGATTATTCCATCCCGGGGCTTACTGCAGCAGCATTCCCCCCTCTGCAACACCACTTCTCGATTAAATGGGCTACTCGCTCTGTCTTTTTAGAAAGCCAGCCGGAGGAGACAGACTATTCTTTCTGGTCTCGGCTGTTGCAGGCCAGTACTCATCATGGGGCCTATAGGGAAACATGATTTTATACGAGCACTTGAGTTGATTTAGTGTTGAAGAAGCCAGGGGAAGCTGAGGTGCGAACAGTGCACCGTCGAAAGGAATTTGGCTCCACTGCACTGATGCAAACCCTGCACCTAAGCAGTCGACAACGTTTCGACTCACATTCTTGACTTTTTTTGTGCGTGCGTGCGTGCGTGCTTGCTTGCGTGTGTGTGTGTGTGTGTGTGTGTGTGTGTGTGTGTGTGTAAAATCAATGCAGCAGTCATTAGTTATAGATGCCGTTTCTAATACAATGCAACACATTGCAGAATGAGCAGTGTTCATTTCAACAGGCTGTTGTAGGTAGGGCAGAAAAGCCCCAGGTGGACAGCATGTAGTGCGGGCTACTTGTTACCTCATGCTGAGGGTTTGAAGATGATGTGCTCAGCAGCAGTACAGTTCCTCGACACTGCAGCTGCAGTATATCATCATCACACTGTAGCGGGACTAGTTTGCCTTGCTGACACTGCAGGAGCAACGTCAAAACATTGTCTACTATCAGCTATCATGGACACTAGTTAACCTAGTTTGGTAAGAGCAGCAACAATTAGCCTCAGTGTGTCCCTCATGTAGTGATTTCTACATTTGAGACATTCAAGTCACATAGGAGCTAGCTTGTTTCTCTTTGAGAGAATAGGTTGTTTGACAAACACTTTAAAATGATTTAAAGATATTTCTAAATTCCTCCAAGACTTGTCAAACATATAGGCTAAAAATAGACTACTCAAAGGTCTGCTATTTTTAACCTATTAACCCCACCCCCTATAACCCAAGTCCAGCTTGCATCAGGAAACAATAACAAGATATAAAAATTAAGTAGGCTATCACATTCCTGTTAGTCTAGTTATTAATGTTAATTATTTTTTAGATCTATGGTATTTCAAGAAATAAAAGGTGCCAATGCACATTTTTGTAGCAAGGAAACACACCACTTTCTGCTGCCATCTTTGGTTTCAGAAATCGCAAAGTTGGGATGTAGCCTACAATTTTGTTCTTGTAGTTAAAGGACTGAAGAATCAGAAACTTTCTTAATTTTTTTCAAATAGTCCTTTGTGTGTGTGNGCTGATATTCATCTTTTGCAGGAAAAAGTGATAGCGTTGCATGGAA
>JANJYP010066115.1:0-15663 GCA_024605115.1 Rastrelliger brachysoma
ACATAAACCTTGTTAGAGTGCCAGCAAAAAGGATGCAGTCACGCACACGCTGTTGTTCAGCTTTTCAGCAATATGTACTCTCATCCTGTAGCTGAAACTGGGTAAACTAATCTACATCTTTTCCCCCCTGCTGGCACATCGCACTTCAAATAGGCTGTCACCCAGCTCNTAGCCTCCAGGCGTGGGAGACAACATCACAACTCAGTCACACGTCATTCAAAACAACATATAACCTCTGCTCTACTGTCCTGCAGCTGAGGAAAAGTTCTGTGTTTTCATTTGAAAGTGAGGAAAAGAGAAGAAGTCTCTATTGCCTTCAATGTAATAAGACAGAGAGAATGACTGACTGATTTTCTTGTCTCAGTGACTAACATGCTGGCTGCTGTAACCTCCCCTGGCACAGACAGTCTTGGACTTGTGCTTCTCTTGCAACTCTTGTGTATAGCTCTCAAATACGACTTAACGCAATTATCTCCATAATAGTCATAATCTCCCTTAAGGTCCATTCAGAGTCTGAATAGGTATAATCATCCCTAGCACTATTTAGCTCTAAGGAGACAGAAGTCTTCTAGCTTGTCTTTAATACCTGGCTGCTTCGATTCTTGCTAATCCCCAGTTCAGCATGGCGCTGTAAGGCCCCTCCATCATATCCACTAGTGTAATCACTGTAATTTCCTGCTACATTAAGAGGGCCATTTTTTTCAGTGTGTTGCCATTTAAGCGGCAATGCTCATGTACAAGCTGATGGGGAGGGATCATTTTGTAGCCAGGTGACAATCACAAGCTGTTGCACTAATGCAGCATTGCAGTCGATGAGGCACTTTACCATGGCATGTTAACTTGTTAATATGCGCAGGAGCTATGTTTGAGCTAGCAGGAGTAATGACAGCAATAACGTTGTGGACGAAAAGCTACAGTTGCTTGTAGAAAAATCCAATCCAACACAGCTGAGTATTGGTGTTTTTTTTATCAGACTGGGCTTTTAATTCTTCCTGCATCTAGGTTTGTGCAGTAGCCAAACAGAGAAGGCGCGGGAGCAGGGCAGAGTTTTTACCAGATGAGGTGGGAGCTTGTTTTTGTTGTTCACCTCAGGTGCTTGTCCACATGAGCTACACAGAACTAACCCTTTCATCTATTGCTCTCGTTAACCATTCCCACTTGGCTGTTTGGTATTCTATGTTTTTTAAGTCTAACTTCTGTTTTTCTAGTGTTCCATGATGGTGCTAATGAGGCAGAGGGGGGATGTTTGTCTAGCATTCAGTGAAAGATATGAACAGAAATCATAAGAGGTATACACAGTCCGCTTGTGTGCTCTGTGGTAGAAATAGTCGAGAGGTCATTGCACGCTTGTGTGTTTTCATGCCCAATCAAGCCCAGCAGCAAGCTGTACCTCCATGTGTGATTGACTGGGAAGGGAGAGGACGTAGGGGATGAAGAAGAGAGGAAATGAGAGGAGAAGAGATCGTTTTGGCTGTGATCAGGCGTTACCTGGCTGTGACAGCACTCGTCTCTCTCAACAGCTGAGGCTTGTCACAGCTGCTGATGTCCCGCTGTGTTCAACCACACGTGAATAGGCACCCATACACACACAAACACATTTGATCACACTCACATCCGTACATACTCAGAGCGCACACTCTTTTTTTTTTCAACATGTGTACACACACAAACCATGCAGGCACAGATGCCCTCTTTCTGCTCTGCTCTGTTCTGTTCACTCACTGTGACCACAGAGTTGCAGGCAGTACATGAGCAAAACCAACGGCAGGATGCGCCAAGATAACCTCCCTGAAGTCTTGCACATAACCTCATGAATTATGGAAGACTTCTATTATCTGAAAGTTTGAGAATATCAAGCAAAAGAACAGAGTTATATTTTGCTCTTTCTTTGTTTTTTTTTATGTAATTTCAGAACGGAATCAGTTGCAGAGAAGATGCTTACAAACTGGTTCGCCTTCCTCCTTCACAAATTCCTCAAGGTTAGTGCACCAAGCAACATGTGCGGTTTGTGTTTGCATATGTATGTGTTTACACCTACATATCTCAATCTCTTTTGTGTGTCTTGTTAAGCATCTAATTTAAAAAGTGTGATTGCACATTTTCCAATATGTACAGCACAGTTTGTAAACTTGCGGGTTTTTTTCAGTCTACTGAATTTTTGTGTTTATGCTGTGATGTTCTCTCATGTGTGAATCTGTGGGTTTGTGTGCCCGCGTGTGTGTTCGCAGGAGTGTGCTGGTGAGCCTCTGTTCATGCTGTACTGCGCCATCAAGCAGCAGATGGAGAAGGGGCCCATCGACGCCATCACTGGAGAGGCCCGCTACTCCCTGAGTGAAGACAAGCTCATCCGCCAACAGATCGAGTACAAAACCCTGGTACGTCACACTCCACGAGACACACAAGGAATTTTCACAGGGGCTCACAGATATACAGAAACACACCGGTAGACCCATAACACAGATACTGTGCAAAACTGGCAGCTCTTGACTTTTTCACTACATTTTTTTAAGATGACATAGCTGTGTCTGCTATGTTGGGTTTCTTGCTTCCTTAGTGGGAAGAAAATTAACTAATGATCCCACAGGCTCCAGTGTTGGTCCAACATCAGGGTAGGTGGCTGTGGAGATTTGAACACACCAAACAGCTCCTCTACACACACATATACACACACACATATACACATGCACACACAGAACAAAGCACTCACACAGACAGCATGTGACATGACAATGCTCTGATTGCTCTGACTGGGAATTTGGCTCATTACGTGCTAATACCCCGGCAGAGCTGGAAATTGGTGTCCCGCCGAAGGTGTGAAATTAGATTTCGGGATGCCAGCGAGAGCGGAAATGGTTTCTCAAAGCTCCTGCCATGCTCCAAGGAGACTCTAATGAGGGCGAAGCCTCAAGCTGGACCCATGTCCAGGCAGTCACAGGACAGTTTTTGCTTCTCTCTCTGCTCCCTAATTTCTTTCTGTGATTTTTCTCTTCTATTTTCTCCATTTCTCCCTATCTGTGCAATCCAGATCCTGAACTGTGTGAACCCAGACAATGAAAACAGCCCAGAGATACCAGTAAAGGTGCTAAACTGTGATACCATTACGCAAGTGAAGGAGAAGATCCTTGATGCTGTTTACAAGAACATGCCCTATTCTCAACGGCCACGCGCTGTCGACATGGACCTCGGTACGACACACACACTCATACCCACATGCACATACATGCACATACACAGACACACATTCCAGATATTCACAGATGCAGTTGGCAGGTGTAAAGTCTTTCACACCCACAGATTAATGTATCAGTGAGAGAAAACCTAGCCATGTGTACAGATTATCAGTGCATTAGTGTGATAAAAGCTGTGTTCTTGCAGCACAGCCAGCCAGCCAGCCTCAGTGTGCTGCTGCCAGGCCTTCTATCAAACTGAGTGACAGTGTGGTGCATCCCTCCGTCTGGCTTCTTTCACTGACTGGTAGCGCCAATAAGACACAGAAGATCGAGATCGAGAAGTGTGCATGTCTGTGTGTGTATGTGTTTTTGCGTCTGTGATGTGTCTGTCTGGCTGACCCAGGTAAGAGCTGACAGACGGGCTTGCCAGCCTCATGCTGGGCTCCACTCCCACGCAGACTGCTACTTCCATCCTCGCCTGTCCGTACCTTGCCTCCCATTGCCCCATCCCTCTCATTTTTTCTCACTTCACATGGGCAGAGAGAACCCCCTCTCCACACCTCCTCTACTTGCTGTAAATCGGCACATTATCCATCATTTCACAATATGCCTCTTTGTCCATTCACCATCCTCTCTCTTCACCTCAGTCCATTACCTTGAAAATAATTCAGTATGTGGACCGTGCATGTCTGTTTTTGTATATAATTTTGTTCGGTTTTTGTCGTGTTTCTTTCACTCTGTAAGGCAGAGTGTAGGTTAGACAATTTTAGAAGGATGTTGTGCCAGGCAGGGATATCATGTGGTCATCTGGCAGGGGGACAAGTAATAAAACCCAGTCAACAGAGGAGAAAATCAATGATCACTCCCGGCATGAGAGCCTCAATGGCTGTCCACATCCCCGTCACCACCCTTATTATCATTTCATTACCCCACAACGAGCCGTCAGCCACTAGCTGCCGCCAGCACTGCGTACAGCCTCCACCTGTTTTCCACTGCTTTTTTTTTTTTTCTTTGAAAGGATGTGATTTTCTCATAGTTTGCTTTTTTTAAACCTGTCTTGTCTTCTCTGCTCTCTTCTTCTTTCTGACCCTGGCGGGCCCACTGCTGCGTATGCTAATAGGACGCCATTTCCACAACACAAGTACCAATTAAAGCGTACAGCATTGCCTGCATATACATCTTGAAGTTGTTCATGTGTAATGTTTAATTAAGATGCATGTCAATCCAAGTCTAAGAGAAGTACACATCCTGAGAGCCATACAAGAGCACTGGCTGTTGATAGCCACTCATCTGGGTAATGTGTAGATAGCTCTCTTTGGGAGTCGCGGAGGGTGACATTTCATCAGCTGAAAGGCAAAAAAGGCTTGAAAGAAAAGTGTTTTAAGAGTGATAAGGAGGTTCTTATTATTTTGGCAAAGTTCACTGAAGGCACTACATAAATCACTTTATTCACATTTAAATTCCAAACAAACCCAAATTTGTTCAGCTATGGTTTCACATATTACAACACCAAAACTCTCTGCTGAAAGAAATGACAGATTACACTCTTTGTGGTTCACAAAAGTGTATATATTGCATAGGGAATTGCATCTAATGCGTTGTGTATGTTTGTGTTCTCAGAGTGGCGCCAGGGACGAATGGCTCGTGTGGTGTTGCAGGATGAAGATATTACCACCAAGATAGAAAATGACTGGAAAAGACTCAACACTCTCATGCACTACCAGGTAAATAGACACAAATGCTTTAGTATAACGTTTTCTCTAATTAACTCTCAAACTTCACCTTTTTACAAAGAAAAGGGATCATTTCAGTTTAATTTCTGCCGTGGCTTTTATTATGGAAATGTGCTCCATACCTTGCCAAACTTTGATGTTTCCTGCTCTTGACTTTTAGGCAGCCAATTTTCAGCTCCTCATTTGCATGCCCATGTCCGCTGTAATCCAAGTGACTCACAGAATAGAGGACAATTACTATACAGGTGGCAGGCGAGATGAACTCTCAGCATCTCAGTCGACACTATTCCCTCCTCCCTGGAGAGATGAAGCTGCTCCAGTCAGGAGGACAGCATCTCTTTCTGTCTCTCTCTCTCTCTCCCTCTCTCTTTGCCCCGTCGACTTTTATGTCGGCAACAATTAGTCCCGCTGTGACTGTCTGCTTCTTTCTCTTCACATGCAGAATCTCAATTCACACCCCACAATTTTAGGGCCCATGGGTTCACCTGTTGCCCTTTGTTTAACAGAGAGAAAAGTAGAGAGGAGGTAAAGAGGGAGAAAAATTGAACAAGAAGAGTTGTTCATTTTTCAAGAAAATTGAAAGCTTTGGAAGTTGTACATGAAAAGAGGAGACCAATAGAGAGTGAGAGAAAGCTAGAAAAATAATAAAGAGGAATAACATGAATAAAGAAAGACACAAGCAAGGCAGAATGAGAAGACAGCCATCTCTGTGGGCGATGACTCTTTCACAGCACACGGTCAGCTAGCTCTCATTAGTCAGCCAAGGGGGACCATCTGCTTAAAGACTGCATGAGGCTCAATTCTGGGCTACCTGGTCAAAATCACAGGCTGGGGCTTGGATGCAGCTGTGGCTGCTTCTAAGAGGTTGGAGACCAGGACCATGGGGCCAGGAGATACAACTCCATCTAGAAGCAGAAAATGGGGACAAGGTTTGGCAAGGGCAAGTTCTCACACCTGGGGGTCAGTCTGCACTCTGGCCCCAACTTAGCAAGCACAGCAATTTAGCAGATGCACAAGTCATTAGAAAAAGGGACACATCATAGTGTCCTTAAGGATTTGGCACTATGCAGCTTCTTTCTCCTTTGTCTTTCCACCCTTGTCACCCTCCATGCTGTCCTTGTTGTCATTGTCTCCACTGTCTCAAAATTTCTCTTTTACACTTTTGTCTCATTTGCATTTTCTCCCTTATCCATTTCCCAAATGTTTTCCTTCTTACCCACTGAAAAAGTGTTCTTTTTTCCTCCCATTTCCCCTCCTCTCACTTTCTTCCTCTCGTGCTTTGAGCACCTTTTCTCCTGTGGTATCTGGTGTGCTTTAATCCTTGGTGAAGCGGCGCAGTATGTTTGCAACCACACCATAATGGGCCCCTCTGTTGTTTTTTGCAATTCTTCATCATAGTCTGTATGCATCACAGTCTGTCTGCCATAGTTAGCCAAGGGAGATGCTATGGGGCACACAGCAACGCGTGTGTGGCCACTTCACTTATTCGCTCATTCAAAAGCAGATCTGAGGACTGCTATTGATCACAGATCTAAGGGTTCCTGTGCTGAACGTAAGGCCCAACATTGTGCAACTTCAGAGGAGATGCCAGCAAGCTGCTGGACGACATGGGCAGGAGAAGGAGAAAGATGAGGAGCATGAAACATTGGTGAGCTTGGTAGTAGAAGAAAGGGGTAGAGCAACGTACTGTAGTCACTTGTGTATCAGCACTGTTTTGATGAGCTGGCAATGTGTGAGTGAGCATGTGTGTGTTTGCATCACACACCATGCCATTGCATTGGCAGCTGCAACAGCACATCTGGCTGCCTGTTACAACAAGGGAGCACAGCTCATTAGGTCCCAGAGTGAGGGTAAGGCTTGAAAAAAATGGGAAGAGGTAAAGAGGAAATATTGAAAGGGAATGTGAGGGCTTTTATACACCTGAAAGTCTGCACCAAGGTTTATGTTTCTGCTACTCTGCATACATATGATCTAGACAGTTTTGGTTTCATCATCTTCATGGGCTGCATCTCTCTGTACTTGACATTAATCGGCTTGTAGACAGCAGTGTCTCAGATGTTGACATGTTGTCAATTTGATGGTTAGTCTTCTATGTGTTTGAATTAATGGAGAAAAATGGAGAAAATTCTTTTCTTTGCCACTATATTCTATTATTATACGATAAACTATATACTAACACAACTTTTTGCTTTTATTGTTGGATAATATTTCAATTAAAATTTGGTCTTCTCCTTTCCCCATTTGTCATCCTGCCAATAGCCTGCCAGAACATCCTGTAATTGTCCAAAAGTCTGAAGCATCCAAAAAATAATTTCACACTAGAAACACAACGTGGTTCAGTTTGATCTGTACTGAGATCACCTCCTTTGGCCAGATGAAAGTTCAGCTCTCCGGTCCAGATGTGGGTACACCTGTAATTTTGGATCAGATCAAACTGAAAAATATGGAAGTGAGGACTGAGGGAGGTAGATGTGAAACGGCCCCTGAAAAATGCAGAGTGAAACTGAGCACCTTGAGTCTTTGCTAATTCTTTCATAGCAGAGACAAAGGGACCAGACAGAAGCATTAAAATTCACAGGGCTCACAGCAGCCCAAGAAACCCTATAGGCTATTTACCCTGCCACATGGGAAATAAGGCTTTACATAACCTGGATATGGAAATACACATCTTCCCAGCTCTCTGCTACACCAAAATTAAAAATATAAATGCACACATTTGAAATTAGTTCAGAATCTTTATTCAATACCTTGGCTTTTATAGACTGGGGACAAAAAAAACCCATCCTCCCTTCCTGCTCTCTCTTTTTCTGTATTTTTTTACAATCTGTCTTGCATAGATAAAGATAGAAGAAGATAGAAGCACACTTCAGTATGCACACAGTGCATGTGCACACACATACCACAATGCACACGCATATAGACAAACAGGATTTGAGATAAAAGATTTATGAGATTGGAGAGTTTTTGGCTGATTGCTGATTTGGATCTTTCTTTGTTGATTAATCTTCCTCCCTGTCAAAGCAAAGCTTTTCATCACACCTTCTTTCTTCTCCACCTCCCCCATCGTCTTGAGACACGTTAGTGTTAACCTCGCTGCTACTGGATAGCATCCTGGCAGTAAGCAGGGATCCCAAGGAGTCCCACAGCCACATGAATCAGACATCTTACATAGTTGAGTCACTTTAGTGAGAAGACAGCATTAACAATTCTCATAAACAGCACATTGTCATAAACTGAGGTTGTCAGACTACTTCAGTTATTTACCATGACTCCAAACAGATCCTTGCAGTATTCACCGGAGCATGGTGTGAGTAATTACATTGATGATGTTTGACAAGGGGTTGATTTATTACAGGTGGACAGAGGCCTTTCCAGCATATTAATATTTGTTTGCCACATCCATTTGTGCAGACACATAGACAGTGTGCAATTTGTCTGGAATATTATTCCTAATGCGCAGATATATGACAGTAAAGGGCAGACTACTCACTTTTTTACTTGGCTGAGACTGTGTCAAAATGAAAAGTACAGTCAGTTTGGAAACTTCCATCCCCTGCTGCCCAGTGACCTCTGTATGTCCTACTCTCTGCGGTGAAGGAACAGGGAGAGCAGACACTGATGACCACACCAGGAGAGCCTGCCAGCTATATCCTGTTACCCACCTTGCAGACATCACTTAGGGCATTTTGGGCTATTTTCAACAGTCCCAGACACAATGGATACTACTACTTTGCTATCTGCTCATTAATCTAGTGCTATGGCTGTCTGCTCACAGGTCCCCATTGTAAACCTGAATAAACATCCCAGACAGACAGAACATGTAGATTTTTAAGGAGAAAATATGGTAAAAACAAATGAACAAATAGTGTTTGAAAAAGGAGACATATATAATCCATTCTACACTTCTGCTGCACCCTGAGTCATAGTGCTGCTCCAAGCATTTGTAACAACTCACACTGATTCTTGAATGACACATTTCATATAACTATAAAGGAAGGAAACTCTGTATCTCTGTTGTTTGTATGTATGTGTGTCCTTTGCTCAACAACTGTTGATCTGATTGACTTCACACCTGGCAGGTTTATTGCTGAGCATCCAAAGATGTGCAGTGTCGAGTATGAAGTTGTTTGGATGAACAATTCTCAAGAAATATATAAAAATACCTCATAAAACAATGTTGTTTGTGCTTATTTACTGCCAGTGGGGCCAACAAGCAGAAATATGGACAGCAACCCCACATTGTGGTTAGAGGGGAGATGGCATCCACAGTGATAAGAACTACCATAAAGAATTAATTAAAAATTGAAAGTTCAGAGAGTTAAGCTGTATTATTCCCACTCCTCAAGTGAACATACAAAACATAGTGCAGGATGTCTAAGGCACGATTTAAGTGTGCATTGACTTCAGCACAAAACTAATATTCTGTATGTGAGTCATTTAGGGAGCATCAATAAATTGGGGTGAAAATGGTCCATTCTGAACAGACACATTTTAAACAGGCACTGTAATAGTTCATTTAAACCAATTTAAATTACATTGGAAAGTCCTGCAGATTCACACTAAACCTTTCCATTAACTCTTTTGTGATACCCAAGAGACATCTAACACAGTGGCCCATTTGAAAATTCATCTTTCCTGAAGAGAAATGCACATATACACAAGTTGTGTGTTTCCAAGCCTCTGGGCTAAGTCTGCAGATATGATAAACATCATGATCTTAGGGCATGAGTCCAGGAGAGATGGGACATCAAGGGGTAACAGGCTAGGACCAGGGTTGTGGGTTGTGTGTGGAGGGTTGAGAATAAAAAGATAGAGGCTGACCACACTTTGCTGTCTGGTCTGCTCTGCACTGTCTAATGGAAGGTCTTATCACAGGCGGGGCCCACAGCCCTTATCACACCTGCCCACTATCAGCCCCACACTGGATTATCCCTGAAGGGCGAATCTGCACGCCTTCAATCATTTACTCTATCACAAGAACCCATCTCTGCTGTATCCTCTCTGTCAGCCATAAAAAGTAGAGAGAAAGAGAGAGAGATGGAGGGAGGCGTAAAGGCAAGCAGGGGACAGAGAAGTTATTTCATGCTCCCCAGAGAAATTGTATCATAGGACTAGCAAAGGAATCTTCACGGACATCTACACTATTGGTTCATTAGAGTTGGTCTGTGCATCGTCAGCCAAGAAGAGGGTATAGGATAGAGTGGCTGAAGAAATTAAGTTTGGGAGAACAGAAAGAACAGTAGAAAAATGAGAAAGGCCAGGTGAGAGAATGAGAGAGAGTTCAAAGACGCTGGTTGGGGGTGGGAGTCGGGGTTGGGCTGAACATTTTTCATTTCACTCCAAGAGGCCTGGGCGACAGAGCTGCATCTTTAAGAGGATTTCTCCAGACCTCATCCCCAGTTTCAAGTGTCTGTCCCCATTGTGGCCAGTAGAGGCCAGATGGCAACTCCAGCTAATAGCACAGCTGAGATTATTTTGAGAAGGGAGGAAGAAAGGGGTGATGACAAGAATAAGAGAGGATGAGAGGCGGTTGGCTCTTGAGAACAAGGAAGAATTCTGTAAATGCCCATCCCAACACCCCAACACCCCAGCAGCTTATTCTCCTGCAAGGGATGGCCTAGGGCCCATTCCTGCAACAGCAAATGAAATGGATTTTCTCTTTTTATATAGATTCTTTGAGGTATTCTGTTTGGAGCCTGGCATTTGCCTTTTGTTTATTTCTCCACTGGAGGCTCGTCAGTTTTTCTTCACTGGTTTTGAAGCAGAAATCCCTCCTCAGGGTGGACTGTAAATGCCAGCCAACAAGCTGTTTGTTGTCTTGGCTTTCAGGAAAGAAACACAAGTTTTGTATGCTATGTTTTGTATTTTTCTAAAATGTTATGTTTTGGCATAGCAACATTGTAGAAATTGCCATTTCAGAGTTAATAATTCATAATGTTAAACTGATCAAAGATATCACTTAAATAGTATCTTATAAAACAGATCCTTTCTAATGTAGGTTGCATCAGTTTTTCTCCGCTTATCTGAAGTGACTAGAGCACATCATACAGGGCCAAGAGCCCTTTGTAAATATAAACCACAGAGAGGGAAAAGAATGAACCTCAGTGGCTTTTATTCATGATACTCCATCTTTTACACAGTCTCTTCTCTTCATCTGTCTCTTTGACTCTGACTCCATGCTGCTCTAATGCTATTATTATACCTGCGTACCCCAATTTCTTTAAGGGTGTGAAGCGAACATGAGAAGCGACTTTCAGCATTCTAGTCTCTCTCTTTCTGTCAGTCTCTCTTTCCATTTCCCCTCTCTCCCTCTGTCTTTCACTCTCTCTTAACATCCTTTCCCTGTTCCAAAGCTTACATCATGTCTCTAATGTTTGAGAAGGGGATGACAATGACAGTCATGTTGAGTACAGCCATCATGTAGCCATAGCAAACTGTTCTGCAGGGAAAAAATGCCATAGGGCTGTGGTAGGGAACAGCAGGGTGCACAAACATGACAGGAGGGGACGGGTTGTGGAGGAGTTTAGGATATGTTTTGCTCATTGGATTATTCATTCAGGGTTTTGTCATTGCTGTAACATATTTGTGAGAGCATTTTGCATGTAAACATCTGGGGGTTTTAGAGAATGACAGATTCCACTTCTCGACCTTCTTCTGCTTTTTCATAAATGTATGTCAATGAAAAACACTGAGAATATTAAAATGATCAAAACCTGTAACATGTGTCTCTTCACACAGGTGTCGGACCGCTGCGTGGTAGCTCTGGTGCCCAAACAGACATCATCATACAATATCCCTTCTTCAGCCAGCATATCACGCACCTCCATCAGCAGATATGGTGAGTCAGTAGACCATATTGTTCTTTTTATACCCTTTTTGTAGCCTTGATGGTGATTACATTGATTTCATAAATGCTATTCAGTAAAGTGTATATGATTGGCAGTGATTGATGCATCTGCATGCCTATTCAATATTTAATCAATAGTTAATGCTGTACTGTTTTGAATGTAGTTCTTTTTGTCACACCATCATATCAATGCAGTTTTTATATTAGCTGCTTAAGAGCAAAACTAAATCCACTCCCTCGAATGTGATGGTCAGCTTTGTTTGGCTCGTCTCCCCTTTTTACTGCAGAGGTTTTTCTGCAGTCTTTAGCCCTCCAACTGTGTGTGCTTCAGTTTGCTTTGCAGTTCAGGCCCAAACTCTGTTGGATGATAACAATAGAAAGAGAAAGAGATAAAGAGGAGGGGAGTGTGGGTCATATAGCCAGTGGAAGGCTGTTTGTTTTTAAAGCCATAACATTAAAATGAAGATGACTTTATGTGCAGGACTCAGCAGTCTGTTAGTTTAATGCACACTTGCACACACATGCATGAATGCAGTACTTGTACACACATGAATTCACATAATTCAAGGCATGTTTGTATTTTGTGCTACTCTGTGCCAAATTTGGTCCTATGCCAGACTCACGCAGCAGCACTAGGCAACTTGTGATTGCTAATTATTCTGTGTGAATGATACTTCACACAAACAGAAAAAGATAAGTGAGCATGGCCAATTATCAGGACTGCGGATGGAAAGCAATACTGCCTTTAGACACAAAAACAGAGCTGGGTAACAGTATCCATTTTCTTCTGAGCAATTACAATCAGTTTTTACAAATGATGGAAACAGTAGATCCCTCTCAAAATAAGACTTTTATCTTTATGTACTGTAAAATGATGTGGAGTGACATTCCCAACAGAACTGATGAAGATTGTCTATGATGACCTTTAGAAGATTGCAGAGCACTGAGTCATTACTCTCTTTTAGACAAAACACCACAAAGGTTGGAGGGAGATACATGAACATGATGGATGTCTGAAGCAATGTAAACACATATAACTACAATATGACAAAAGTGAATAACCCCTCTCTGCATTTTAATGTTATTTTAAAATAATATACACACACATATATATATTATATTTTATATTTTAATCTAATCTAGATAGTGGTTACATAGAATTACTTAGATATCATCTTAATCACAAAAGAGGATGTACTCTCTTACACTCCTCTCTGACTTTTTGTTTATTTCTTTACTGGTGCTCCAGCTCTGGAGTTGGATGTGCATGGCATAGAAAGCAGAAGCTCTGCTGGCACGAGTTCGTCCCTCATCAATCATGGGTTGGCACAGCAGGCACAGCTGCACCTCGACACCTGCTGATGGATTCGTACCAATTTAACGTTCAACACTTAGCATCTTGACTCAATTTACACCACCAGCCCCCCCTCTAGCCTTAAAATCAGCCTGAACACACTCCCCCACTGCCTGGCAGTGTGTCCAGGAGCTGGGAACTGCAGCAATACAGGGGGAGTGTTCTGGGTCACTGCTTTTGCGCCTGGAGAGTTGGAAAAGGATGAGGGTGTGGGGAAGATAGAGAGGACAGGGGAGGAGCGGAGCAGTAAAAACTAGTGACTGGATTAAGATGGGATTTGGGACCTCAATCCATCCTGCACACAGGCACATATATTCAAGGCTCCATCTACTCAGGCTCTGGTCCCTAGAGGCCACTCCAGAGGTGGAGGCAGGTCTTATTTGAAAGGTGTAAGTGGCTGTATTTGCAGCAAAAAGCTTTGTTATGCAGCTCGGCCTTTGAAGCCAGGTGAGAGAGATCTTCACCGAGATGCTCAGATCCTGAATCTCTAGAGAGGCACTGCCTAGAGTAGATGCCAGCTAATTAGGGAAACTGAAACCAGCATCATTCCAGCTGAGAGAAAAGCAAGAAGGCAGGAACATGAACGCAGAGACGAGCATGATGTATGGATGAAGGAGGGTACCTTCAGTGCTTAACAAATTAGGGATCTTTTGATGCATTGATTAGAGTGTGACAGGGACACACATTGACGTTGGCGCAATGTTGCGGGGAACAGCCAATTACGAGTGCTTTTAAGAGGAGCCAGGCATAACCATGTCTCGCTCAGTGAGGCAGAGGTTATGTAAGGAGGAAGAGGAAAAGGAGAATGAATCAGTGAAGTAAATGAAAATTGAAAAAAAAAAAAACAACGATGATGATTTATGAAAAGAGACAGGAAGCAGGAAACAAATATGTAGCTTTTGGTAAATACTTCTGTGTACCTCCCTGTATGTAATAAGATAAAGGCAAGGTCCCGTGTGTCATTTGGGTTTTTAGTTTCAACAGGGCCACCATGTAATGATGCAAAGGACCACAACTTCCCCTCCCTTTCATTACTTTGCTGTTCTATAAAATTATCCACTACCACAATTTCTTTTACAGCATGGCTTAGAGCAGGAGGAGCACAGAGGATTTGGCTTTGTAATGAGTTACAAAAGAGAAATAGAAATGAGAAATGAGGGCGGCTGTGTGTGTGCGCTGTTGTAGGTGAGGAGCGTATGCTTAATTTACATGATACTGCACCTAAGAGAAGCGTTTGTAATCACAGTCATTTAGGCCCAGTGATAACTCTGTATTTATTTTATTCTTCCCTGGACAGACTCCTCATTCCGCTACACAGGCAGTCCCGACAGCCTCCGTTCACGAGCTCCCATGATCACACCTGATCTAGAAAGTGGTGTTAAGGTGTGGCACCTGGTGAAGAACCATGAACATGGAGACCAGAAGGAAGGAGATCGCGGTAGCAAGATGGTTTCAGAGATTTATCTAACCAGGCTGCTAGCTACCAAGGTACATTAGCTTACTCTCATGCTATCTATCAACACACCTGTATCTGTCTGCTTTATGAATCGCTAATCTCCTGGGTAACCTTCTTCTTCTCTCAGGGAACACTACAAAAATTTGTCGACGATCTGTTTGAAACGTTGTTCAGTACAGTTCACAGAGGGAGCACTCTTCCCCTGGCCATCAAATACATGTTTGATTTCCTGGACGAGCAGGCCGACAAACACGGCATTCATGACACAGACGTACGTCACACGTGGAAAAGCAACTGGTAATGGCCATTTTTACAGAAAAAAGACTAATATCAAGTCAGTCTTTTTTACCATAGCATAACATCTTTGCTGTCACATGATTAATCTATTTTTAGCATCGTGAAGTAAGCTTGAGTCGCCTTCTGTCAGAGAATTCAATGAGAAGTGAGCTTATTTCTCTGGGTCTCTTACTAATTCTCTTTGTCTCCATCTTCCAGCCTTCCATTGCGTTTCTGGGTGAACGTGATCAAGAACCCGCAGTTCGTGTTTGACATCCATAAGAGCAGCATCACAGACGCCTGTCTGTCTGTAGTAGCTCAGACCTTTATGGATTCTTGCTCCACTTCAGAACACCGCCTGGGCAAAGACTCCCCATCCAATAAGCTGCTCTACGCTAAAGATATCCCCAATTACAAGAGCTGGGTAGAGAGGTAAGAGCTGATGCAGTCGCTTTATACACCATTCTGATCCCCTCTGTCTCGTCTTTTTTGTATCCTCTTACAATGGAAATGGAGATTTTCAGGAAATTGATTCATAATTCCTTTTCTTCTTGCCTACACTTCTCAACCTGATTCTTTAAAAGTATTTTATGAGTGTCTGTTAGCAAGCTGGCATTGTTAGTGAAAATGATATTATGGCTCATAAAATTGACTATAAAAATAATTTAGGTCTCAGTTGAGCTTTTACACTGACTCACTGAGTCTCTATGAGTGATGCCAAGTGTTGCCCCTTCTCTACATCCCCAGGTACTACGCTGACATCAACCGGCTGCCAGCCATTAGTGACCAGGACATGAATGCCTATTTGGCAGAACAGGCCAGACTCC
>JANJYP010066123.1:0-15031 GCA_024605115.1 Rastrelliger brachysoma
AAAAAAGTTGTTCGACCATTTAAGTACTTACCATGTCTGAGGTGCTTCTTTACTTTGCTTACTCTTTTATGAATGTGAGATTAAAAAAAACAAAAGAGGGAGTAAATTATACTCTTAATTCTGTTTCTGGACTGAATTGATTTAAAACAAATGTGTGGGTGTGTGTTTCTGTCTCTCCAGTTCATGAGAAAAACCTCCTGCGAGAGTTTCACCGTCTGAACATCTATCTGAACTCTCCCCTCCCCGAGGAGATCGACCACAATTCCAGAGAAACCATCAGCATCTCCAAGAGAAGGTTTCTGGACGGTGACCGCCTCACTTTAGCCGACTGCAACCTGCTGCCCAAACTGCATGTTATTCGGGTGAGACAATGTTATATTTTAGGTCTACTTATTTTATCTGACATCTGCAAGTTACTTTTACATCAAGATTTCATATGATGAAGTTAGGAAATACAGTCCTTTCTAAAAGATTGTTATCTTTTTGGCTTCTACGCCCTTTATAAAAACAACTGCATGACTCATTTTCATGTTTCAGATGTTTATGAGAAATAGACATTTTCCTTTTAAACATCTCAGATGATCAACTGTTTTAACATCAAATATTGAACAAACTATTCAATATTTCACAATACAGGAATTAATACAAAGATAAAAACAAATTTGTGAAGCAGAAATATATTTTTGCTTCTTTTCCTCTCACATAAACCATCTGGCCCTTTGGAATGAATATTACCCCTGTGTTGGGAAACACTATAATAGCAGCTGTCTGTGTATAAACTACTAGTACTTAAAACCACCTCCACTGACTATTACAAGAAAATGCTACTTTCACATTCGGTATAAACAGTCTAAATTGCATCATTTATCATGTGTCATAGGGGAATTTTTTCTGCGGAGTATTCACTTTTGTTTTCGATATTTCAAAGATGTTTTCCTGATAATACTTCTGTTCTCATGTAGGATTTTGAATACAGAATTCACTTTTGTAATGAATCTGAAAACTTCTTCAGTTTAATGATTTTTAAATCTTCATTTCCATTCATTTCAGATTGCTGCCAAGAAATACTGTGGCTTTGACATCCCATCCGAGTTCACAGGTGTGTGGCGATACCTTAAAAACGCCAACGAGAGAGAAGAGTTCAAACAGACATGTCCGGCCGACATTGAAATTGAGAAGGCTTACTTTACTGTGGCCAACAAGGGAAAATAAACCTTTTATCATCTGTAATTCATCCTTTCATATCTTGTCCTTATCTGTAGAGGGCACTACAAACTACAAGAATTAACTGTGGCAAGAACTCTAAAAACTGTCATCCCACATTAAAAAATATCTGTTGTTGCAGTAAGACTTTGGATCATGCTGAAGCAAAATGTTTTATTGGTTTTATATTAAAGTCACTCATGAAAAACGTTATATTTTTATTCCACAATTAAAAGACCAAACGTGCAATTGACTGTTGATATGATTTTTGTTTATATTGTAAATATATATATTTTGAATTCTGTTTATGATCAACACCCTGATTGACATATGCATGATTGTGTTAGTGTGAGCATCAGCTGCAGAAGCCTTCACAAACTGTTCATTTCAATGCAAAATATGGGAATACACTTCTGTATCTCACTCTGTACAAATACAGTTTGATATAAGATTGTCTCACTGTCACACTAATAAAAAATATCTTATTAATTTCTCATAATCTTGATATTTGTGTGTTTGTGTGTCTGCTGACTTGTACTATAAAGCTCTCTTGTGTGAGAAAAAAAATCCATACATCATATCTCTTTAGGTCAATAGACATTTATATACATTTTTGACATATCACAGCCAAGAGCAGGTCACATAAATGACATTCCTGATATTCAAGTTTATTTTCAGCCATGATAAACAACCATTTTACAACTTCAAAAATATATTTTCTGTTGTTCCAGCGCAGATGATGAAAATGTTGTTTGGTGGGGAACAAAAATGACGATGACGATGATGGACAAAGGTGTTTCTAACCAGGCCAAATGATGAGTTCCTCTGTCACTGGTCTCTAGTTGGTCACACAGTATTTCCAGAAACACGCTGTCAGTGAACAGAGAGCAAATTTAGGAACAATATTGAAGGCGACTGCAGATCTATTCTTCACTTCAAACAGCATTTACTTTGCTTGAAACTCTTTGCACTTACTTATGACAGTCAGTATCATATATCTTATACAGTTTTTTTGTAATTCTATATTTATGTACTTATGTAATACTATACTTCAGTCTATTGCATGTCTGTCCATTTTTGAAGAATAATAGCTTCTCTGTTACACTTCTTGAAGCCTCCCAATTAAAACCATGTTTGATGGTTTTCCTTTTTCCCCAAATTGTGGATTTATGGACAGAGGGTGTTAATAAAGTTAATCAATCAATCATGATGTATATTGTTGTAAAGCCCTGTCATTTGTGGAGATGGATTTCAAAATGCATACTTAAAGCCTTATGATGTTGTGCCATGTTTAGAGTCGAAGAACCTAACTTTGTTGTCATTATTTCTTTCACTAAAGAAGTAAAGTTTCTTAGATATGAAATTACATATATACATCTGCTTTCCATGAGCCTGGTAAATTCTGGAGTCAGTGAAGAATAAAAGACTTTTCTGCTGAACCCAGATCAGTCTTGACTCTGTACTTTTTTTCATCTTCTCTGAGAAGTGATCCAGATGTTTTACTCTGCACTTAATGTTTACTTCAATAGTCTTCAATAATTTATTTTTTTAGTACTTCTTGCTTCATCAGTTTCATGTGAGGTTGAAACTTCTAGTGTTCAGTTTATCACTGCCTGCTGAGGCGTGAACAACCTGTCCCGAGCCTTAGTTAAACATCCTTAATCGTAACACAATAAACCCCACTCAGATATCATGTGAAGCATTGTTATATGATGTCAGCTAAGGACTAAAGCTTACGTCTTCGTTAAAGAGCAGGTGTGGCATGTGTTTGATAGAGAACAATGGTCACTCACCTCTCTTGTTAGTTTTCGGCAAATTCTGCTCTGATCTGAGAAAACTCTGAGAGCGAAGCTTGTCAGCGGCCGCCAGCTTCAGAACGGCTTGTTTTAGGTCCTCAACCTGAAAACAAGAAAAACATGATCATATTGTGCATTCTTCAGTGTTGGGTACTTTCTTGGGATGCTGTGTTCATCCTCACCATGTTTGCATATTGGTCCTGATGTGTTGAATCTTTAACCCCTAAAAAAATGGAAGGTGAAAAATGTTACATTTGTCTGTCCACTGCAAATTTCTGGATACCAATTTCTATTGTTTCTTCTACCTTTATTCCAGGAGTCTCTCCCTGCGTTGTGCTGCATCAGTAGAGGATACAGATTATTCACCTCCCTCTGCTCCCCCTCAGCAGTGTTTGGTCCATCTTCGACCTCTGAAACTAGCTTCTGAATGAACTCTGTTGAGACAAAACAGCTGCCTTTCATCATCTTGACATCATGACATAAACATCCTTTCAAATTTCTTAAATTATCATTTGAATTGAAGGCACATGATCTTAAAGGGCAAAAGGGGAGTGAGAGTGAAAGCATATTCACATATTTTAGTGATGATAAGACAGGGTACATTCATGAACACAATGAACACAAGAATGCAGCAAAACAGAAGTGCACAGTAAATATCTCAGTGTTGCTGTTATAAAGGTATGACTAAAAGTATGACTAAAGGAATAAAACAAACTAAAGTTGAAGTAATATGATGAAAGAGGAGATTTAGGAGTCTTACCTGCCTGTGGTTCCAGGTTGGATTCAGGGTACAGAGGTAAAGCATTTGTCTGTCTCGCCGAACAAATCGCAGCCATGAGGTAAAATAGAGCTAGAGAAAGCATGGTGACTTTAACGTGAGGAGGTCAGGCCTGAACTGTACCTCAGCCTGGCTGAGAACTTCACTTATATATCCTCAGAGGTCATCCATCACAACCTGATCAATACATTATCATCACACCCAGTCTCCTGCTTAATGGTTTTGACGCGATGGATCAGGCGTCATAGACACAATTTAGGGGACCCTGTCAATTCAGCCAGAGACTATCTCTGCTTGTACAGAGAGGCCTAACAAATGTTTGCTCTCCAACAGTAATCAGTGGCTGTCCAGAGATGCTTTATGTCAGACACCACGTCCATGTGATGGGCTGCTCAGAAGTGTCATTGTTCATGACAGAGCTCGTGGAAGTATGTCACTGCAGGTTTCTACGTCATTTTCAATCAAATGGCAAAGAATACAGGCAATTAATTATGATTGTCTAATTGGGCACTTGGTGGTAAATACCTCACAAATCTTAAGTTACATTCAAACTGTGTGTGCTTTATTCTTGTTCTTAATTCTCTTCTGTTTTTTTGTTTCTGCAATGAACAAGCTGCCATAATATTAAATTTCTCCCATATTTTATGTTGATTAAAGCAGATACCTATCTATAATCTCTGTAGGTTTCATTGGGCTGCACTGCTAAAGTGCAACATTTTAACAACTGCTGAGAAAGAAAATGAACAGATATCTCTTGTCCCTATGCTGAGTCCAAAATTAATCTGCACCTGACACATTAGAGTTTGAAATATGTACTTTTCTAATGTCATTTAGATTACATTTTAAGGGGAGCAAATAACCATGTTTTGAGTCCTTAGAGAAGAACCCAAAACACGTTACTTATTTAAATTGCAAAATGTAAGAGAAAAGTCAGGAGACTTTTCCAAAAATACAGCAGATCAAAACAAGTTGAGAGTGTCTGAGGATGCTTCTGGCCATGGGGCTTTTCATCAAACTGAAAGGTCACTAATGTTCCTCAGACGAGTGTATGTACGTGGTATCGGATGATTTATAAGGTTGTCTCCACGTCTCTGCTATTGTTGTTGAAAACAAAAAGATTTGATCCATCTGGCTGCTGAAAGGCACCATACATCAGCACCATACACAAATTACTCATCTGGAAAAAAAGAGTCTATCTATCTATCTATCTATCTATCTATCTATCTATCTATCTATCTATCTATCTATCTATCTATCTATCTATCTATAAGACTAATATAATATATAGTACAAATATAAAATTAGCAAAACAATCAAAAGTAAAGGTGGGATACAATGATAAAAATAGGAAGTAGAACAGAATAAAGGAATAGTCCAAACACACACACACACACACACACACACACACACACACACACCACAGCAGTAATCACAAGCGTATTCATTTGATTTGACAGTAAGAAATGAAATTAAAACATACAATTAAAAAAAGAAACCCCAATAATAATAAAAAATAAAACAAAGTACAGAAAATACAAAGAGAAAAAATAAAATAATAACTACACTAAAATAGTGGTCAAATATATTAAATATGAGTTTGCAGCATGAAATAATGATTTATATTTAAACCATTACAAAGACATGCGGTGCAAAGGGTGCAAATGAAAGACTGCAACATTCTGAATACAAACCACCTTTAAAAATCAGCGGAGAAGAAGAGGAGGAGGAAGAAGAAGGAGTGAGAAAGCGGAAGTGTGTGTAGTCTTTAAACCTGAGCTGCAGCACCAACCTGACTGGTGACTGCCTGACTACCGGGTCGTATCTGTCGTTGGTCCTCTTACCAAACAAGGAAAGTGGGAGCTGAAAGACAAATAAAAGTAGGAGCACCAACCGGTACGGCAGCAGTAGCCACGTTAGGTAAAGTAAATATTTTCTATTCGTTGAGTTTGTGTTGCTAACATGTTGTTAGCCGTGTGTGAACGGATATATGAAGCTAGCTGTTAGCCGCCTTCAGCCACTTCGTCTAAAACCACAAAGTTAACTCATATTCTGTCATTACTCCAATATCTCGTTTAAGTGTCGAGTTTGAAACAAGTACACAGCTCCAAATAGACCGTGTGTTATATATTCTGTTATATCTGCACTGTTATATCGAAACTTGTTGTGGAATGTCTGTGCTGGATTCACATTTTTAGCTTTAACACGTAATATTTGTCTGTAGGGACGATACGTGCTGAGTGTCATTTTACTTGTTTATGTATGCAAGCTAAGAGCTACTTTAGCTCAACTTTGCTGACTTTTGTGTTTAATGTTTACACACAGAAGATGATCAAGGTGCTTAAATGATTTACAAGTATGCTCGAGTCAAACCACAATTTATTGGTATCATAGATCAGAAATCTACCTCGGTTTTATAATATGTAGTAATAAAATGTCTAAAGTTATTCAGTAATCTGAGCCGTATTTTTTCAATAATTTGTAACAATGAGCAGAGTTGAGAAATGTGACCTCTTTAAACCTTCATACTATCAAGTGTTGTACCCACATTAATATGCTTTAACAAGTAGTATTCATCTACAGAGACTATACTGCTGAGTGTCATTTTATTTATTTATCTAAGCTAAGAGCTACTTTTAAATAAGAATAAAAATGTGTCAAGATATTAACCATTAGCTCAACCCTGCTCAAATTTTTTATTTAATGTTTACACACAGAAGATGAACAAGGTTTTATTGGTATCACAGATCAGAAATTTACCTCAGCAATAAATAAAATATATAAAGTTGTTCAGTAATCCTTATTTTTCCAACAGTTTGTAACAATGAACATTTTTTAAGCCCTCTTAGTCTCAAGTATTGTCCTCACAGGAGTCTTCTTCATTTGTAGCAGTCGTATTCTCTGTTGTGTACACTTCATCCAGTTGACTGACATTCTCCTTATGTTTGCATTGATGACTTCTTTAGAAACTTCTACTAAGTATGAAATACAACCTGACTGAAATTTAAAAGCAATATGTGCATTAGATTTGAAACAATAAGATAATTAATTTGAAAAATTAATTCACAGAAAATCTGCTGCGGTTTTGATGGATTATAAAAAAATTAAAATTATTAAACACCCTCTCCTTTTGGTTTTTCTCTTGCTGAGAATAGTATATTTTAGTTTTGTACTTAACCAACAGAATGAAAGTTAAAGATGAGAAAAGGAACATATCCTCATAATTAACATGCAGGGACAAGGCAATGACTTAAAAAAAGGACTAATAATGAATAGATGATCAAAAGTAGTTGAATATTCTATTGATTGATTAATTAAATAGTTGAAGCTCTATAGAGTATTAATGCTCTTTTCTCTCATGCAGTGCTGCCAAGATGTTGTCTGAAGGAGGTTCTTTCATGAAGGGGATGGTCATGGGAGGCCTCTTCTGCTTGGTGCTATCTCTTCTGGGTAGTTTCAGCCCCAGCGCAGAGTCAGGGACAGAGGACCAACACCAGCATCATCACGTCAAGGCGCCGAGCAAAGATGAACTGAACCGCCTCTCCGACCTTCAGGTGCAGGAGTTGACTAATCAAGTGCGCGTGTATTGCATCATCATGGTTCAGCCCAAGATCCTGGTTTACTGGGCTACCGCAGTGGACACATGGAGCAAACACTGTGACAAGGCCGTGTTTTACACTTCAGAGTCGTCTAAGGCTCTTGAAGCAGTAGATCTGAATGAAGATGATGACTGGGCAAGGTTACGTAAAGCTCTGAAGCACGCTTATGAGAATGCTGGGGACCTGCGCTGGTTCTTCATTGCACAAGCTACCACATTTGCCATCATCGAGAATCTTAAGCACCTAGTACTCACTAAGGATCCCAGTGAGCCGTTCTACCTCGGCAATGCAATGAAGTCAGGGGAGCTCGAGTATGTGGCATATGATAGTGGCATTGTCCTTAGCTATGAAGCTCTGAAGCGGCTAGTGAACGTATTCAATGATGAAGACAAATGTCCAGAGAGGGGACGCGCCCTGTGGAAGCTGAGTGAGGACAAGCAGCTGGCTGTGTGTCTCAAGTATACAGGTGTGTTCGCGGAGAACGGAGAAGATTCACATGGCAAGGGCCTGTTCAACAGCAAGAGTGTTGACAGCCTGATAACGGACAGCATGAAAGACAACCCCAACAATGTGGTGGAGGGCTGCTGTTCCGATATGGCAGTCACATTCAACGGGATGTCACCAAATCAAATGCAGGTGATGATGTTTGGAGTTTATAGACTTCGTCCTTACGGGCATGATTTTCATGACTCTTTAGTATTTTACCCTCCTGAAGGCTCAGACAATGACTAGAGACCCACTCCTTTGTCTGGATGTGGCATTTTAAACTTTTTGCTTCTGTGATGGCAAACCTAACTTTGGGGAGATGTTTTTTTTTTCATATGCTGTATGTAAAACTGGATCTTGGGTGGGAATATCACTTTTATGTATTTTGTACTTTTTGCACTTGGCAGTGTCAGCATTCCCAATTCCTTTGTGGTGCAGGCTAACAGTGTCAATGGGTGTGCCATCCTTTAAATGAAGATATACCTAGGGAAATATATAAATACTGTGACATTGGGCTGGATTGTCTGAAAGTGTTGGTTATTGTATTAATATATATCTTAATTGTTGTCTTTTGTGGTCCTAAAGCTGCATTAGAAATAAGTGGTTATTTTTTGAAAATTACACATTTTTGACTTTATTTTACAACTCAAAGTGCTTGGTTATCTTAATATTATGAGTGATTTTTTTTTTTCTCCAATAACACCTCACCCGTCTGACTTAATGATTGTATGAAAGCAAGAGATATTGAGTTAAACATGTTACAGCCCAGGCCAGCTGAGCTTTTACTGAAGTGCATTTTTTTTTGCCATGATGCTTGGTTATCTCCAGAAGTGGATTATCCTTCTTAGCTAAATGGAATATAATAAACCTTAATGTCACCTTAAAGGATAAAGTATATTTCTTGTGATGCACCAAAAAAGAAAAAGATTTGTAGTTCTCTTTACATGTGGGTGTCGCACTAAGCAAGTGACTTCTTTGGAAGAAGTAATTTTGGATTATATAAAAAAAAAACATAGAACCAGCTGATTAGGTTAATGAGGTTTTGTGGTGTTAAACAATGTACTGAGAAATGTACACTACAGGCTGTATGACATCAATGAGAACTGTTAAAAGCTAAGAATGAGGTGGGACTCTCCCTTGTGTTGTAGTGAATTCATTCTCGAGCATGCTGTCAATGATTTTTGTTGAAGAGATATTTTTACAATGTAGAGACTATTTTGTATTTTCTATTCCAGACCAAGTGTGGTACTATCAACATTTTACATTCTTGATTGTTCTATCTATATTAACACAATGTATACTAATGTATTGCTGCTTTCAGATAAAAAAAATAAATTATTTCTTTGTAATTCTCATCAATGCTTTTTTAGTACAATTTTTTTTAAAACATGACTGGGTTGGAGCATTTTAAGAGCAAATGATGCAATGTACAAAGTTCAGCCTTTTAAAATGACCACTAAGTTGAATAAACACCTGCGACAGTTTCACAGCATTATAACCTTTGTGGATAGTAGGGTTTCAGCCATGTGTGCAGTAAACTGGCAAAACCACATTTTATGTGACTTTTACATGGCAGCAGACACACTGCTACTTTTAACCTCACCCAAGGCAAGCTCATTATAACAGGTCTGACAGTTGAATGGTAGAGCTACCTTGGCACTCCTTCACTCATGTAAATATGCAGATATCCTGTATTGCCCAATGAACATGTCCCAACCTGGCCCAGAGACAAATACCAACTGAGTTTCACATTTAAAGCATCTTCCTTTTTATTTGTGCATAATGGCGATTGATTCAAAGCCTCCAGCAGGTTACACAGCTAAGTCCGTAGGTGTAAACAGTTGACTGGCAGCTCATGCCTCGCTGTCAAGAGATCCACACTCTCCCGGAGTGGTCAGGGGGTGGGGTGGGGGGATGGGGCATTGCAGGTGCTGATATCATTTATACGTCTTCATGTGCCACAATCCATCATTCAGATAGTGAACGTTCTCGATGCCAATTCCCTTGTTGACTTTTTCTCTGTTTAAACAAATCCAAAGTAAAGTCAGGTGACCTAAAAGCAGCAACAGAACAGAAATACTTGCTTCTGTGTAAAGAATTAAGTCTTACATGCTTTCTGCAGACATCTTCATGACACCAACACAAAGTGCATGTTGTTTCCCCTCTGCCATTATAGCCTGCATTCTCTTGTTAAGGATATACTCTCAGGAATGTGCAAGGTGACAAAATATTGTAGATTTGAGGAAACACTTGTGGTACAGATACATAAAATCAATTCAGACAGCTTCAAGTGTAAAAAGGATACAACTACCGTGTCACTTTCAGCCGGGTAGAGTTTAGCGCCTGGCGACGTCAGTCCAGGGCACATGATGTTGGCTCCACTTAAGACAAATTTAATGGCCCCTTTGTCTACTTGCTGATGTGGAAGAATGAAAGGATCTATGTGGAGGAAACATATTTCTAGTCAGTGTGAACACATTTACATACAACTATCAACCAATCAACATGAGGAAATCTTACATTTATGCAACAGTCTGAGGGTTGGATAAAATGGTCCTTCTCTCTGTCTGAAGAACAGCAGTTCTCCGTTCACTGTCAGGATTTCAATGTGTTCATGGCTGGAAGAACAATGATATATGACGTAAGAATAGCTGTAAATGAAAAGACACTTCACTGATGAGAAAAGTTAAATGATAAATCATACCATCTCACGATTTTGACAGGGTCCTTTTTTGGCATTATATGATTGAGCCATGACTCAATTTCAGGGAATTGATCCAACAGCTGATTTTTTATGCCTTTGATCACAGATGTTTTCAGCTGGATACAGTTCGACACATTCTCCTTCTCGTCAAATCTGTTAAGAAAAAGCAGAAAAGGTTCAATTTATATGTGCCAGATACATTCATTTAAAAAACTGTAGGCCAATATAAACATTTTTATCCCAATCATGCTCATATCAAGAGAATCAACTTATTATTGATTACTGTCATAGAGAAGAAACAGATTATTATTAACAAATACATACATCCCTAAAAATGCATCTATGCAAAGCTGAAATTAAACAATCTCTTTTATTATTGATTAATCTGACCATTACTTACTTGATTAATCAATTATTGGCTTGTAGGGCTGGGTATTGGTACTCAATGTCTTTAAGGTATCAATAGAAATATACCATTCATATTGAAACGTCTCCAATCAAATGATATCTGCAATCAATCCGTTTTGCACCTAGAGCTACAAAACACTGCTATCTGTATGAACTTGCTCATAACCAATCAACATAGGCGTTATGTGATTGGCAGTTACAACCAATCAATAATCACTTTAAGGGTTCTTGGATCATCATTTCACAGATGATGTCTTGTTTGTTCCTGACCAACCTAAAAAATATTAAGTTGAATATTAAAAAAAGAAAATAATTTTAGAAGGTAGAGCCAGGTAATTTGGTGTTTTAACTTGAGATCAATCACTGCTGCTGTTACCTTTAAATAAATAAAATGTACTATTATTATCATTATTATTATTGAGTAAGGAATCAATTGATTACAGTTTCAGTTCTACATGCAAGTATGACACGTTTTTAAATGGTTTTTAGTGTAAAAACAGCCAGTCAGCTGTACTCCAGGAAGAGGATAATTTTGACCACTTAGCAGAAAATAATCCACTTATTAGTAGATATTGTAAATCCAAATGAACGACTCTAATGTTAAAAGTAGAAATAGTATTTGCTAATGCCCAACATGACACCTGAATTTTTAACATTAAATAAGATTACTTTGTACATAACGTGAATAAAGAAACGTTTATCTTTTCAAAAACACTACCCTATGACCCTGTTCGGTGCATTAAAATAAGCCCCTCTGATCTATTGCAATAATATAAGATGTAATAAACTGAACATGAGCCACAGTTAGCATTAGCCACCTAGCTCTGGTTAGCGTTTACATGGAAAAAATAACCAACAACGTACTTTTTAAACATCCTCGTTGGTCACTCGTTACCGCCTTCCACGGTTGTCTCAAATCTTGTCTTGTCTTACTGCAACAGAGAGGGAATGGTAAACACAAGTAAATAAAAATTACAAGTTCATCTACACAGCGATGCTTTAGCTAACCTCACTTCTGTTTAACAGCGCTGGGCCAGGAGCTTTACGACAGCTGTGGACGTCACACGGTAAGTCAGGTCATTTTCTTCTTCTACTACTTTCAGTGCATTTCTTTCCCTTCTCTCTATCCTCTCCTGTCGCGTGGTATTAATTTTATATTAAAGTGTATATAATCACAAACTGTACACTGTCCACTGTGTATCTTTCAGATACAGTTAAATAAATTATGAGTCGTTCCAATGTTTCCCTTAGATTATATTATCACGGCCAGTTTCCATAGTGACGAATATGCACCTTTTTCTCTGGATGCCTTATTTTATGAGTGCCCATTCAGAAAAAGACCCTGGTGTCATTTTTCGCCGGATTATACTTTTAACATGAGGTAGTCCTACACAAAATATAATGTTCAAATTCATAAAACTGAAAGAATTGTGTTAGAAATAGTCCTATGACAATTTTGCTTCTTGAATGATATTCAAGGAGTAAGATTACAAATGTAAAAAAACAGACAAAAAACAAACAATATAGCAGTTTTTTTATAAGAACTTTCAAGAACTTTTTTCAAAAAGATATATTTTATTCATGACACTTTGCCTACTTGATGTTATTGTAACTTAAAAACTGAAAAGAGTTTAAATACCCTAAATACTGTCTATTAAAGTTCCCGTCCACTAGTAAATGTTCCTACAGTTAGTTGTTTGAGTGTCACTGCGTATAATGACGTATATGCAGAGTTTGACACCATAGGAGAAGGTTTTCACATGTATCTGTTGAAAATGGAAGGTTTATGTGCTCATTAAAGTCTAATTTTAAGGAATGGGACTACAAACTAGATTTTTGACATCACCATTGGTTTGGATACCAGGCCTCATGATGATGTGAAAACTTGAATAATCTTTATTTGCCAAATATGTTTGTGCATACAAGGAATCTGACAGTGGTTTGAAAAGACTCACTGTAATCACAAAATAACAACACAATAATTCTCAGAAATACAAGAATTGACTGTATAGAGGTGAAACTGTACCAGGATGAAAATCATTCGCAAGAATTGATGCATACTCTTCCGAGATAGATTTTTAATGGTAAAAATGTGATATCAATTTTTACATATTAGTGCTTGACTGACTCTGGATTTTTCTGGTCGATATCCATACTGAAAATAGGGAGTAAAACATTTTTTATACAGAATATAAACATAAACACACATTTTTGCAATAATCCCTGTTGTGATAGATATATAATAGAGGCATGATAATTTACAATTTAACAATACATTTTATTATACAAAATGACAGCAGTGCACTTTTACTTTACTATAATAGTATAGTTCAATGGGAATGTAATAATTACTAACTCTCTCACACCATACCACACCCTTCTCTGGCTCTATCTCGGCTAGTTGAGGTAGATGGCTGTCCACTTAGCACGGTGTACTGTCTGAGGTTTCTTTCTGTTAAAAAGGAGTTTTTTCTTTACCACTGTCGCCAAGTGCTTGCTCATGTGGGAATGCTGGGTCTCTTTAAATTAAATTGAAAGTAGTGATTTTAGACCCTTATTTTTATGGATGCTAAAGTACCCCTAAATCTCAGCATCCATATTTCTAAAAAAACATTTTACTTCCTAGAGATGGGACAAACAATTATGCTACAAGTTAAAATTATTTTAACAGCTTTAATGTAGGCCACTTTGGATAGTTCTGTCATTACCATTGTCTTTTTTCTCAGGGTTCATTGTCTTTTTGTCCTCTCTGTAGAAATGTGTTTATTAATATCAGTGACAAGCAGCTGGGTTGAAAACTTGCAAATTCTCATCATGCTGGTTCTAGAGTTGCCTTTGGCCTGTTTATAATTATAGTAACCCTTGACTAAAACCCATAGGTTAAACCAGAAACATCCTCGCAGCGCGCGCACGTCTGCTGTTGCCATGGCGCCATCTTGTGTCTGGTGCGGTTATTTCATCTTAGTCAGTATAAAAAAACACGCTAGTGCAAAAAAGTACTTTTGTACAAAGTACTTCCGGTGGGGTCACCGACTAGCTTTCTTCGTGAATCTTACCCCGTGTTTACCGACGTATCGTTTTCCTATCATGCGAGCGTGTTTCTGTCCTAGCTTCATATCTCCGGTAGATAACGGTCTTTCTTTAACGGCCGCGTTTCTTCCACCGCCCTGCCTGAGCTGACTCCACGCCGCGGCGCTGAGACAAAAAAAGAGGAAGCAATAGCCAACCATCTTTCTTCTTCTGCCAGCAATAACAAGAAAGAGACAAGGCTAGGTTTAAGTGGAGCTGTGTAGTTTTCAATTAATTGTTTTATAGTGAGCGAAGAACTAGACTAAAACCTCCCCGTGTTAACATAGACATAGCTCCCGGACTCTTGAGCTCATCCTCCCCCGGTAAAAAACCCTGGAAGTTTCCCAACAGAAGACTGGCTGCTAAGTATTGGTATTCCCCGTTTTTTCATGTTTCCAACAGGTTTATCTTCCCCTAATCCCCCACCACCGCCACCACCGCCAACCCAGGAGGCTAGATCAACGGTTACTGATGTCAAACACGACACCGGTAACATCACATCTCCGAAGAAGAGGAAAATAAACGGCTCCGAGAGGGACGACACCACCGACACCATCTCCTCTTCGCCTTCCAAGACCCTGAATTCCTCCTCTTCTTCCTCCTCCTCTTCCTCCTCCTGCTCTCCCACCACTCCGCTGCACATTCAGAAGAAGTTGAGGTTTGAGGATTCAGTGGATTTCATTGGACTGGATGTGAAAATGGCTGAGGAGGCTGCTGCCGCCGCCGCTGCTTCGTGCTCCAATAACAAAAGCAGCAAAGCCGTGTTCCTGTCCGGCGGCGGCGGCGTGGGGCACCATGCAAACGGACTGACGAAAACCGCAGGCTCCGCCACCTTTTCCAACAGTAAACCCGGTGCTGCCAAGAAACTAGTGATCAAGAACTTCAAAGGTACTGCTGGATGAGATTCCACCTCCCAAAAAAGAAAAATAAAACTTCATTTCAAGCGCTGACAAAATCGTCAGACACTGATAATGTTGGGAATTTATGATAT
>JANJYP010066185.1:0-10901 GCA_024605115.1 Rastrelliger brachysoma
AAACATGTCTGCATGAATATACACAGTAATTAAGCATAACTTGTACCATAGCACAAGAGGAAAATTGCTACTGTGGATATTGATAGCATGTACATATAAGGTAAATCTAATAAATTCTAATCTGTAGGCCTTTATTGGAAAGTACAGTATTAATTTCTTGATAGTACATAATGAAATTTGGGCTGTTAAACCTTTCAATAGCTATTATTTTGAAGTGAAGGGATGTTTTTTCTAAGAACTGGCTGGTTACTTCTATCTATACCTCACTGTAAGCACATCTCTTAGTGGAGTTGATGGTTAATAGTAGATGTTTTTCTTAGTATTTCAGGTGTAGTTTCTTCATATGCACATGCTTATAATATAATAACATTCAATATATATTTACCAACTAATACTATAAGTATAGTAATTACGTATAAGTGACTGTAAAAGGAAGTGATACTGAGTCCTTTGCTCATCCTCTGTGACAGTTAATCTTTAAATCAATGAATAAACAATTCATAAAAAATATTTCCTAAAAAGGTCACAATTTAAAGAGCAGATTAGCTTAAAAAACGTATTGGGGAATGATAAAATTAATGTCAACTTTATCTAAAATTGAAATTCATGACGTTAATTTCTCCAGTGTGAGATCAGTTCCTTTTTTAGGGCTTTCAAAATGCATGGTCCGAAGGGTGGAGAAGTTGTAGCTGAAGTAGTCCCCTTGATATCTTGTCACACAGCAATGTTCCACACAATAGACCTTTTTTTTCTGTGAAAGTCAGATTTTGTAGAGAGCACTCTATCAGATAATTAATCCAGGCTTTAACAGAAATCCTGAAGCTCATGCTGTCAATAGGGTAATTGCAACTGTTTGATCAAACAGGTGGATGTATTTTATTTTTCTAAAGCTTAATGTAGAATGCACATTTAGGAATATTGTACAATTTTACCATGTGTTGGAAAAATTACAAGTGAGACAGGCGATGTTTACAGCTTTATTGTACCTGATTATTAATAGAGTGTTCATCGTTGGGGAAGGGGTTGATCTCACAGCTGTTTGCTTCATTGGCTTGAGCATGTGAGTGAATCGATGCATTGACACCAGGATAGTTCTTGCACCATCAGTCAGCCAGCCCATCTCATCACACTGTTTATTCAACCACAGTAAACAATAACAACCTTCATGCTAGGCCTCTTCCTCTAATTACTCAGACATATAGGACCAAGATATAGGCACCTGGAGAGTGTCAGATTGCTCTGGCTTGCACAGAAGAGCAGGGGGGTGCTCCGTAGCAGTTACTGTAAATGTATCCTCACAAAGCTGTGAATGAGCAGATAATGGGCTCATATGCATAAAACTGACAAGGGGGTGAGATTTTACTCTTCCTGCTCACTGACATGTTGTGATCCATTAAGTAGAACCCTGGATTCTGGTAAAATTAGTCTGTGCTTCTTGTTTAAAGGGCATGGGGCATGCTGAATAAATTAAGCACTGCTTTATGCACTTTATTAATGTAGCACTTTTCCTAGGCCTTGTATAATGACCTAAGTATTGTTTTTGTTTCAGATTAAAAGTGACTGACAAGTGTGCAAACTCTTTCAAAAACGGATGGAAAACAAAATGAAATATCAAATGAGGAAGTATGTCTAACACACAGTTTTGAAAGACACTTGGTTTGTGCCTGTGTTCTTTTAAAGGTGAAATTTAGTCCATTAATAACTCTAGGTTCAGTAGATGACACGGCCATTACAGAGACTCTGAAGTGTCAAACACCATCATTACATTGGAAAGGTGAGATTAATGTAGACAGTGAGATAAGTTTAATGGGTAGTAGTTTTCCCAAAGGGAGAACATGTGACATAAAGTCAAGCAGGTGACATATGAAGGCCAATTACAGGCCCTATGCTGCCTGATACTTGCTGTATTGCACCTTGGAGTGCTTCCCTAATTCTGGTGTGAACATCCACTGCTATTAATATTGCACTTCCTGCTGTACAGCAAGGGACATCACTGCTTCAAATTGACAGAGGCACACAAAGGCCGGCAATCAAAAGCCCTTATACTGTAATGAGACAGAAATATTAAACAGTACATCCTTGCCTTTGATCCACGGTACCACCTTTGGGTATGATAATAAGTCGGATGCTAATGTGTGAAGTGCTAACAATAGAGACTAACTGCTCTGGATAGGGGATGAATGCTGAATATGAATTCACGATCTGGTCATGCAAACTTTCAGAGCATTCAATCAGATCGGAGAGACATGGTGGAGCAGGCCCTCCAAGCACTGTGATGGTTGAGGACCCCTGGATGATTTGACTGATTTGTAGTCTGCCTTTGGGGAAAATAATCAAGCCAACAAGGAACCAACATGAGTAATGAAATGTGTTTTTCACTTGGGTAAACACACAAATTCATTGCCAACCCAAGGATGAATCTTGACATACATGAGGAATATTGTTAATGAAGCAAACACAAATTTTGAATACATGCAAATATCAAAAGCTGCTGTTGTTACCCTCCATCATATTTTCACTGAACACACCAAAACAACAACAAATCATTTGCCACTGTACTATAATGGTACAAAGAGAGCCAAATGATTGTGTTTAAAAAGAAGGCTTCTTGTTAAGTTTGCAAGGTGCATATTTCAGTGCTCAGGCTTATAATGCATTACACAGCAGAACAACATACTCTTGTACTCAGAGTTATTTACAATAAGATGAAATGCAATTGGATGCTAGGATGCCAGCTTAAAAGGCAATACTGTTTTTCAGTGAAGTGCCTAATCCAAAGGCAAGGCAGTCAGAAAGCCTGACAGAAATGCACAGACATCAGCCGCAACATGATTAAGCATCATCCCCTTATTTTCAAAAGCCAGCTCAATCTGATTGACCAGTGCCTCTTTTTATTTAGGTACACACAGCAGGTTCTTTGATCTGCTAGTCAGCACTGTGTGTAGAGGCTTCAATGAAAGGATAAGTAAAACCTAAAGGATTGTAGAAAGGAGAAAACATAATGTCTGTGCTTGAATGGTTCTGAATGTAGCAATGTTGTGTCAGAGAGATAATTAGATAATTAAAAGTGTTCAGAATGCTTGTCTTGGTACAGGCACTCAGAGTGACACACAAGCCAAAACATATGGCTTCTGATTTTGCTGCTTAATACTCTGGCAATATTTTGTATTCAGTGTTTGTTTGTTGTTGGATTTGTGTGCAAATTGACTGTGTGAACTGCTTTACTGTTGGATTGCCTGCTTCTGGATCACCTGTAATTGGGATATTATCAGTTCATTTCACCAGAGCTACAGAAAAGCCATGGATTAACCATGAGGTTTTATGATGGTCAGCTGTTTGTTGTCACCTATTACTACAGTACCAGTGAGCTAGCTTTCCTGTTATTTCCTGATGTTAATGTCAGGCTATTATACCTGTCTTGTCCTGACTATGCCTCAACTGGAATGTTAGTCTACACCAGGACATTCAGCTCACTTCTTCAGCTCACAAGCTGCATTACCCTCCTGGATTTCTGACAATGACATCATCTGATCCTCACTTGGCTTGTTCCCACCACCACCACTACCACCAGCATGAGATAGACAGCAATACTGTAATCTCTGGTTACTGTGAAATCTCCATCAGCCCTGCAGATCTTTGACCCAGGCTGCAAGCTAAAACCCAGGCAACTGGCTTGTTCTACACTCCCCACTCCCTCGTTTGCTGTTTCTGGGAGTTCTGACAATCCGATTCCCCATGGAAATGGCACCAAAGCTTTAACAGAGCTGCCCGCCTCAGTGTCTGATGACTGGCATAGGGTGGGTGAGCGCTTATCCTTTCTTCTATGAATCTCAGTCCGTTGTCTGCAACGGAGCAAATTCCACTCCTTTTGACTTTAATCTTGTAACTGAACAGCAAAACATTAAAACATTGCTGCACTAACCTGTATGTAATCAAAGTTTGACTCCTGCTGCAGTGCGGTCTGTTGCATTAATTACACCCAATACTGTGCACTATTGTGCACTGTTTTATGGAGTTGCATCACTTTGGGATGTTGCAAGCAAGGATGTTTTTTGTGTTGCAGTGAGGTGAAAACTGTCAAATATAAAATAGATATTTCTATTTTATTTTTTTAATACACCACCTTTTTTATTTGCTATTGCTACTGTTGGCTCCACCGAAGTCCTCACATTACTGGATTTGTTGAGGGCATGTGTGCTAATGTCAGTTATTAAATATTATAATGGGGGCAGATCTTAATAATCTCTTGATTTATCATCAATTATCATTGCCAGCCATCAGTTCCAAACCATCCATCAGGATTTTCTCCTGATTTTGGGGATAGGCTAATCCTCTCTGGCAAGCATGAAAATAACTAATTATTTCTCCAAAGCGCAGAAAACCTATTTTAACAAAAACATTTAATAACTCAAACTAGATTTGTGTCATTGTGCAATCAACTGCCTGCTCACATTCTGACCCTTTAATTAGGTTGTGGACTGGCTCTGTCCACTGTTAAGAGTAATTGTTATTCTCTGCCTGCTCCAGCTTTCAGCCAACAAAGAGCTATTATAAGACTTACTTTGATGCTGTCATGTGACTGTTGTTTGGAGTCCTTTGTAGGTTAATGGAAGGATAATCGGGAGTATTTGATCTCAGCGGAGTTGTAGCTGGTATTAGCCTGTGACAGACATGACTTGCTTCTGCTGTGGTCCAGCTTTTTCTCTATTTCATAACCGTTATTTTTAGGCCATATTCTGAAATATATGTGTATGTTGGGATTGCTTTTGGGATTGATGGATAACAATAGGACATATTTTTTAAGAATGTAATTTAGCTTATAGTTAATTGTATGGAATTAAAAATGCTGAATGAAATGACTGGAATTATATTGTGCAATATTCTCCGTTAGGACCTTAACACACCAAGCCACCTCAAAGAAATAGTACTGACAGAGACTGACTGATCAAAAGCTCCACGTTACCTAACCTTGACTCATGCTTTAGAAGTTGCATGTTAACCCACAACAAAGACTACAAAGCTGGGCAGCTTGGCTGCTGAAGAGCACTTATGTTCTCTGTCTTTGCGGAAATAACTAGTTAGTCTTTATTCTTAATCTAAAAAAAACAAGAAAATAACCCGTCTTCTGCTTTTATATTCTAAATAAACTGTGATTTGGTGAAATGGTCTTGTTACATGCTTGGAATATAAACTAAGAATATGTCTGAAAACAGTTAAGGCACTTCTATACCATCAACTGGAGATCTAAAGCTATACTAAAACATAGAAAAAAGCAAATTGTTCTGAACAACACAAGTCAAATGAATTTATAGACAAACAGTATTTTCACCTTCTCAACACATTCTGTAATTTAAAACTCAACCCTGAAGAGACATGGTTTCACTGTTTTATATCCATAAACAAAATAACATAACAGTGGAAGGAAAGGAAAGAATTAGACTTTATACAGTGTTTACACCATTCTCTGCTATGTTTGTGTAGTCTATTATACGCATTCACTTGAGCAAACTTGGTATTGAAGAGTGATCATCATCCTTCTCCTCTGGAGCTTCAATAAGAATGTGCAAACACATACACAGGATAAGAATATTGTGGCCATTGTCTGAACTGGAACAGCCTAACTTCTTCTGGGGAATGATAGCAAGTTATTGCACATTTACAGTCAATTTGTGTGTTTGCGCTCCCTTCAAAAGATTTTAATACAGATCATTTTTGACATGTCTATAATTGCTGTGTCCAAATTCATTACTTGTAAGTCATTGTAAACCGAGAAAATATTCAGTGTCATAATCCTCCACTATTGGCTTAGGGATGAGACTGCTTTATTGTCTCGTTGAGGAACATGATTGCCCTCCATTGACTTAAAAAATGTGTGTGCTTTCCACAGGGCATAATCTTGCTACTTTTAGTATTCCTGCTACTGCACAGATCTTGTCAATTACTCATTTTGATCTCTGGACAAACACGACAAAACATTTTAGCGAGGTTTTCACAGTATGTGTTCTCATGCGACTCCCATTATTTTCTGAGATAAGTTCAATATTCATGACAGAATGTTTTTGGTAAAACAGGATTGTCCTTTAATATGAGGAATAAATAATACAAGAGAAGGTTTTTCTCCTTGAAGGGTGGTTCCCAACTGCAGCCGCTGGTCCTCTGAACTCAGAATACTTCCTCTCAGGTTGTTTATATTCATGCTGCATTTTAAATCTAACTCAGTCCTTCATAGATGAATAGAATGAAATCCAGCAGGGGCTATGGATTGTGATTATTTCTTATAATTATAATTAAGAACTGTTGTACCCATGCAGCATTTTACTGTTGAAAATTGTCTGCATGCCTCTCGAGGGCAGTCATTTCCATCTCTTTTCAATGCTTGGAAGTTTTTACAAGCTTTCAGAGACCTATTTATCGTGCATTGTATTATATTTCAGCAATAATTATTATGAGTTTCCACATTCTCATGGAATTCAAGATTTTAGATGTTAAAATTTGGTTATGGTGATGACTAACTCTTAGATCTCATTGCAAGCATTCAATAGATAGAAACTGGATTATTTACATAGCCTGAATATTTAAAGAAGCTCTCTAAAATAATGATCCATAATAACATTTAATCAAAATCATTTTTGTCCTCTTGGTATTCTTTAAGGCACCTATAGGAACAGTTACTTAACAATGTTACAGTTATTATTCCTGTTCAGTGTTCTATTCTTATCCAACTCCTCTTTATCTTTGTTATTGTGTCTTCAATCTACATTTTATGTGGGCCAGGACTCACTTCCAATTAACTTTGCCCACAGCGGTTTCTTTCAGGTGATTGAGGGAAAGGATTAGGTGAGTGATGAAAAGAGGGAGACTGAGCAGGTAAGTAGAACTGGGTGAGAAAAAGATAAGAGTTGGTATTTGAGAACACTGAATTGATGCAGTATGCCTGGGATTGTCATGGTTGTGAAGCTAACTAAACCTGGTTATTAACCTGAATGCACCCTGCACCACAGACTGATGTGTCAGGATGCAATTGTGTATAAAAAGATTAGCCATCTGGTAATGTTCATGTGTCATATGTTTAATATCAAACTGCTGTTACAAAATTAAGGAGTGACTTAAACTAACTGGCCAGACTCATATATTTAATACAGATGTATTATTGATATGTTGAACAAAAAATTGAGCATCTGTTTAAATTGCAAAACGTCCTATGTATAACATACTGTATCTGTGTCAATTTTTCAAAAGTTAAATCAAATGGACCAATATTTTTTTACACACACATGCACATATGTAGGCGCGCGCACACACACACACACACACAGACACGCACAGATTACAAAATTGCTGTCAGATTTTCAAAAACCTAATATTAAAGCTAAAATACGCAAGCTCCTCTACCCTTTCCTGCTCCAGCCCTTCACCTTCATCTTCGTGATTGCGAGCGAGCAATTAATTAATTTCTCCCAGGGGACTGGAAGTAACGGAGCTCTTCAAGTGCAGGTAAAAGGAGCTTACTAGAAAGCCATATACGCATTTTCTTGCACCTACACTAGCTTGGAGCCTCAGTACAAGAGGGGCAGTAGATGAGAGATGTGTTCACATATTTATTGCCATCTGTCTGCATGTCTGTCCTTCTAATGCAGTATACTGTAATTGAAGTAACCTTCGTAAATGTTTATGATAAGTGTCAAAATACATACATTTTTAATGGAATACTGTACATATTACTGGCCTAGTGCATACAAATAATATGCTCACTATTCATCAAAAAACTAGGCCACTTAAAAGCCATCTAAATTAGCAAACTAAAAGTAAGAAGGACGCAGACATGTGTTTTACTTTCAGATTACATATAGTAATGCTACATAAGATGCAGCTCTGCTTACATCCAATGTAAATGATTTGCTTCAGGTGCAGTAAACAAGCAGATCTGAAAAGTGTGTCCATTTATGCAAGTACTGATTCAGTTATTTAACTTCGACACAGAAAGGGAAACATAAGTGTGGGATGATGACATGAAGCAATTATATATTTGAATGGAAATAGTGTTCTTTGTTCTTGATAAAATGTACCACCTCTAATAGTCACACACAAGATCAATATAGATGTGTTCATACAAAGAGATGTCTCCAGCTCTTAAGAGGGAAATAAAAGTTGCAGTATAGTGTTTGAAACAGTTTTGTTGCAGCCCTTTTTACAAGTTTGTTGAACCATTCCTGCCAGAAGCAAGTCTGGGAGTGAGAAGAGTTCCATACATCATTGTGCTGAGGCATTACTGTGGGTAATGAAGTGTGAACTAGGAGCAGCACTTCGTTTTGTCATAAAGAGTGGGAGGGAGCTTACTGTAGCACACAGAGATTGTGGATAGTCTTCAGGCGATCACAGCCAAGTCCCTCAAATTGCAGCTGTCAGTTAAATAAAAAAATGAAGTCCATATTTCTTGCTATTGCTTTACATTTCACTTGGAAGTAACATGATCTCTATGTGTGGAGGATTTCCACAGGATGAGTTTCAAGACCATTCATACATATACTGTATGCCTCAAATCTAAGTAAAAACACATGATTTATGTAATTTCCCAATCAACTATAACGCCTGAAGATGCAAATAAGTAGTAGGAATTTAACTAAAGATGGTATTACTTACTGATATAGTCACACTTGGGAGAGCAAAGATTACCTAAGCAGTTGAGAGAAATTGTTGCATTTACAACATCATGCTTGCCTAATTAGACAGTAATGCATGTCCAATGTTACTTTAATGTATTTAAATTTGGCCTTTATGATGTACGATAACCATTCCGTTTGTGAAAATGGGATATCTCTCTGTTTTATGTCCTGCCTTATAATAGAGTAGCTAAGAGTAAATATTGGCACATTGTTGTCAATTTTAATGATGGCAAAATGTCACCTCAGTATTGCCACATACTGGAGTGTTTAGATGTCATTCCTTGTATCTCATTTTTTCATGTATCCTTATTGAGCAATCAGACTGTTGCAGTAAATTCATTCCAGCCTCAAGAAAAATATAACCTGCAGGCTGAAGCAAGCTTTCTGATGGAAACATTCATAGGTTTACTTTTGTTTCTAGGCCAGCACACATGATTTTACCACATGATTTATTGTCCACACAGGCAACATTGCCCCAGGATATCTCAGATAAGTGCACTGCATTAAAAAAGCTAGTGTTTTAAGCAGCTGCTTATGTAGTTGTCAGATTGGATTCAGGCATTGCTGGCAAGGGGGGAGTTATATTTGCTGACATGTATTATGATAGATTAGTACAACAGGCCATTTTGTAATGATTAACACCTAGCAATTTGGGATGCTGCTATTGCAGTATGAATATGTTTTTTGATATTGTTGAAAATTTGATACACAAGCTTCAAGCAAGACTTGCAGTTTATAAGTCCCGACTTTTCCTGGATTCTCCTCTTTTCATGAAGTTTGTGAGACACACTGACATTGCATTTGGAAAGGTGGTTCAGGGGCTAAGTATAAAATTTCAGTTATAAAGAGAAGACTGCAGGACAGCAGATGTAACACTCGATGCCTACAGGCAACAAAAGTGTCAAAATGAGAGAAGCCTTGCCTGAAGATGGTGCTCATAAGCTTGTTTACATATTAACATCTAAACTACTGTTGTCTCATACCTTGCCAATGCAGGGTGAACTACATCTGGCTACAGCTCTGCAGCTGAATATTGGCTGGTTCTGGTTTTGGGCGATTCATCTCACTGACATGGTGTGTCCTTGTTCTTCTTTGGAGAAAAGAAAAAAAGATTTACTGGGGAGGCAGCATGTGTTATTTTAGCTGCAGTGAATTAATAAAACCATTGCTTACTAGTTTGCTGAAAATATCTACTGTGTTAATTGCATTAACCACTAACCACAGAAATGGAGATAAACAAGTAACATACCTCTTTGCAAATGAGCCTGGTGACACAATTGAAGTTTTTTTTTCATCTCTGCAGTAATGGCTTTAATTAATTGGCTTTTCTTTAGCAATAATTTAACAGCTCATGTTTCTAAAACACATGAAATCTATGATGACACATCAATGTTGAACTCACTGACTCTGTGTCCATGAGAAAGTGCAGCTCAGCCTATTTGATGTAACTTGAGTAACAAAGTTCGGTATTAGAAGAATTCCCTCTGGTTAACTTGCACATTATGTCTTAGGACTTAGTTTTATTACTGATATACGCTTCTCTTTTAATTGATTTGTTCACTTTATTATGGTGAATAAGGTGTCATTTTTTCCACACCACCTGCAAAAGAGCACTTAATCGATAAAAAGCTGAACTCTTTTTAGGTTTGCACTTTTTACATGATCTCTTATCCCTTTATGACAAATAAGTCCCATCTCTCTCCCATACCAATGACGGATGAATAAAAAATGAAATGACATGATTTCTGAGTATTGCAGTTGGAATTTGATTTAATCAAAGTGTTACTGCCTAGTGGTTCCAGTATGGAAAGTTTGGCAGTATATTTAAAACACATCATAATGAACAATCACTTTCTCCTTTCTCATAAATCATTTACCCCCCGTAAGGAATCAGTTGAATTCATTGTCTTTGCCATTGTTCCAGAAGGTCCAAAATTTATCGGTTCCTTCAGCTGTGGTAATTGCAAATTTGCAATTTAGTTGAAAGAAACAAAATGCTGAGTCCTGGGGAAGTTATATTAATATACTGTTTGTTGCTCACCACAGGGCAGGTCATTTGTTTTTATCAAATGGCTTAGCTAAATGCATTTGTTCTTTGCATTATAGTATATTAATATTTGAAAGCAACATCATTACCCATTTTAATCAGCAGGTATTTTTTGATGATTCAACTACCAAATGTAATTCACACTCACTTTCTCTCTCTCTCTTTTCTCTCTCTCTCTCTCTCTCTCTCTC
>JANJYP010066194.1:0-10507 GCA_024605115.1 Rastrelliger brachysoma
ACATCAGCAATGTCCTCTAATATCTTTTGTCCACTATAGAAATTCAGATTGAAATACTTTAGGATTTGCTGATACCAGCTAATTCACACGCCAACATGTGAATAAGGGGAGAACTGGCATTTATTTCTTTCCATTTCAAACACTGGGTGCATTCAACCTTATTTCAATTCTCACACTACTCCTTAAAACTATTTTTATTCCCTGCATTCATCAGCTTATCCTGTGAGAGCTTTAATGACCTCCATCATTGAGATGATGCATGGAGTAAACATCTCATGAACAGCATCTTTTTACTTGTCTGCCATCATGGATAATTTTCAGGGGAGCTTTGTAATAAATTGTATAGTCGCTACAGTGAAGCATCCCGAGTTCTTCAGGCTTTGTGTGATTGTTTGTACTGAATTAGTAACAATGCCCAGCACTGTGTGCACATTTTTAAGATGTGTGGCCTTCCTTTCAAGTTAAGATTTACATGGTAAATGCATTTATTATTAACACATAATCCAAATCTCTACTTTTTCCATGGCCTTTTATCTTCTCATGACTTGTGTGCGTTTGTTGACTAATGCAGTAATAAGACACTATAATAATGATGACATCCACATAGCACACTTTACAAAGGGAAGTAAGAGATTAAGTATCTTTCTTAGTACTGATTTTCACCTTTTCTTGTTAACGCTTGTCGGTTCCTGACTTGCTTAATTCCATACAAACAAGTTTGACCCTGTTTTTAATAGGATGAATCAGTAAAGTCGAGATGTTTTTTTTGTCATTTTTCTACACACCCAGCCACACACACATAAAAAGTAAAAAAAAACAAAACAAAACACACGCATTTAAATCTTGGCACGCGCTCTCTGTCATACACACAATACCGTTATCAATGGCTTATTCATTGAGNCAAAACAAAACACACGCATTTGAATCTTGGCACGCGCTCTCTGTCATACACACAATACCGTTATCAATGGCTTATTCATTGAGCTGTTTAAATTTAGCCTCTGAATAATAACATCCTGTTTAAGTCATGTTTACAGCCTAAAGATGAGGCTGTATCCTGCTGGATGTTAAACTCATCTGTCCATCCCAGAGTAGTCTGACTTCCCTTTATTGTTCCAACAGCAAGATGGATTTAAAACAACTATACCCATCTGTCTGCTACTATATTTGAAATGGGCAACTCAAATGTAAAGGGAAATGTCAAAAATGGTGTGAAATACAGGCATTTTAAGTTTCCTGCCAAGTAGATCTATGAATAAGGCTTCAACATACATACATACAATTAAACACAAAGCTATTAGCGTATTTTTAAATTTGCTAATGAGACGTGAAAGAAATCCAACCCAAACATGTTCAGACTGGCTACCAAACTGTGGTTCAACATCAACATAAATACAGATGACTAATTGAGTTGCTTTTACTTAACTTACCCTCTGTGTTGTGAACCGTGTTGTCAGCATTTTCTCTTGCCGTGGACAGGCACCAGACGCGGAGAGCGAAGATGAGAAAGGCAAAGTTACTCCGTCGCGCCCAGCTTCTCATGATGCCCGGGCTCGAATGGATGAAACCGGGGAAAGCGCTCCGGTCGGACTGCGTTGTGAGTACAGCAGGACCAAACACTCCACACAGGTGTTAGGATGGAGAAACAGGTCAGAGCAGTCAGCAGAAGTAAAGAGGGGAGGGGAAAGAAAGAGCTTCACCTCCCAGACTCAGATGCGGCAAGCTATCACTCCACACGACTGAAGCTGTCAAAAAGTTTTCCGTACACCAAACGTTTGATGCTTAAAGGTCTGGGCAAAGACGTACACATGCATGTGTTTAGTTTTTTGTGTGGAGGTGTTGCTCATGTCAGAGGGACATGGCAGGGAGCGCTAGAAAAGAAAGACAGGACAGGAGAGGATGTTAGAGAGAAGTGAAGCGGACTTTCCATCCCCTCGTACCAGAGCAGCCACACTCTGCCATGTGCGCTACAAACTCAACAGGGTCCTAGTGCCGGAAACATTGAACAACCAATCTGTTGTCATCTTTTGCTACCTGTCCCATTCACACTTAATTAGGGATTAATTTTTTTTAAAATTTTTTTTGGCAGTATTAATGTGTAGAAAAGTCTGATCTCGAGAAGTGATGGAGGCATAATATTCCAATTTTAACAATAAAATTGTTACTTGATAAAATCGCATAAATTCCTATAGGTCAATAACTAGGCTATTAAAAACACAGAACAAAAACTATGTACATATTTGGGGATACATACATATATGCCATTATGGCCTATAAGCCTCTATTGGCTGATATACATAAAGACATACGTGCTGGAAAAGGACAGGTAAAATACTACTTACTTGCCAAAGGTAGCACAAATGAGAGATGAGAGTCATGGTCTAATTCTGTATAATAAATATTCAGAAAGACTTTTTTTGGATAACAAAAATATATTTGAAGATGAATTTTAAAGAGTTACTTAGGAACCATGTGTAACCTTGCAACCCATAAGGTGGTACTGAGGTCATATTTCTACTCCTTCCAGACACAGCTAGCTTTCAGTATTTTTTTTTTTTTAATTGGGTTGCATTTTAACTGGTTAGTTCTTGTCTAACGAGCTAATATGTAGTTAATAGTTTTCCACATTTACTGACTTCACGAATGTCTATTATGTTACCATCAAGACCAAGAGAGTAAATGTTGTTGGAGTTGCTTTGCTACCAGGTTGGTTCCAGACGATGAACACAGATTGACACATTCCATATGAGAAGAAGAGCTCCTGTAACATTCAGGTCTCTGAGGTATAATTTGATTTCTCAGTATTTTGCGTGATATAGAAACACATACATTATGCTACTGTAACCTACATTAATGAATAAATGGCCCATCATTACAACCATTTTTCTAGACTTTCCAAAACTACTGACAATCAACAAGTAAACAATGGATAAGACAAATTAAAATGAAGTTTATCACTTCCTTACCTAGGTCAAAGTAAAGATACTGCCTGTTAAGTAAAAGTTCTACAGTCAAATTTTTTTACTTAAGTTAAAGTACTGAAACATTTGCTTTTTTTTAAGAATACTTAAGTATTAAAAGTACAATTTCTAAATATTTATTACTATTACCACAATATCCTCCACAAACATGCTTACAATATCTTCTCCAATAGAAATGTACTAGATGAAGTTTTTGTAGAATCTTTAGTGTAAATACATTTAGGTTAGGGTTAGCCGTTATATTGTTTGCTTTTGGCAAACAGAGTAAACACTGACTAAACTAAACTTGAAAGATATGGGTTGGCACACGCAGTGGATTGCTGTGATGTACCTGCCTCCTCCTTCACCATCCTCAACTAAAGCAGCTCTGCATTGAATGCATTCATGCTCGGAAAACTGAATTCAGGTGATTTCTGATAGGCTGTCCCTGTCAGTGTCATCTTTACAATCCAATCATCTAATGTACTAAATGACATTGTTTCAAGTAAACTCTGGACGTTACCCCTTCAGGACACTTGGATTGCAGCAGACGAGCAGTATGGAGGAATATTATAAAGTTTTATGGACCATTTCTTCTCGAGTGCAATTGATACTCATTATATGGATTTTTGGTGCAAGACAACCCCACCACCACCACCACTCTGGCTGCACTTTGAGGGATAAAAAACTATACCAGATTACTCATCAGCATGAGGGTGAGTCAATAATGACTGCATTTCATTTTTGGGTGAACTATTCTTTTAAGTACAGTAATCAAGTAAACATGCTTATCTACTGTCTGCCTCTGTTTATTTAGATATTTAGATCTATCTCTGCCTCTTTCAGTCCACCATATCTCTCTGACTCACCCTCCACCGCTCTTTGGTGTGCTAAGCTGTGCTGTTTTTGATCTATGGTGAGCAACTCCTCCCCTAAATCTGTCTTCTTAAGATATGTTGGATGCAGCCTCAGAAACACAATGAATGGGCTACAAAAATAAAAAAACAAATGATACAATTATAAAAACTTTGAAAAGAGAAGAACCCCAACGTGCTTCCCTGGATTGACTCTGGTCCTGTTTTGTATGTTTTTAATGTCCTTTTTAAGGTTATTAGGCATGACTTATTTTGCATGTTAATGAAATTACATGCTAACATTTCAAAACATCATATGCCTTTAACCTGTTGAGGCATGAGTTCCCAAGATGTTTCTCTACTGTATGACTATATCACATGTCTCTGTTTCTACTTGTTAGCTACTTTCTTAAAACTACAGTATACATTTAATGAAATATTCAAATGCATTCTCATTGATATACCAAATGGAAATTCTCGATGAACTGTGGATCATTAACTACACTTTTAATCTTGACATCTGCGGAAGCTTTAGGGTCTGGAGTAAGATGCCATATAACTCTCTGTATGTCCATGTCATGACATCATTCTTGAGCTTGTAAATGTAGAGATGAAATGAAAGTGTGAGTGTAGAAAAAAATCTTGAGCCACCCCTCTTGTTGAAGTGCCCCTGGGATGAGAATGTCTCCTCTTTCTGTCTCTGCATCCACACACACACACACACACACACACACACACACANGGCGCTGACATGACATACAGTACAGTAGTGGGCTGGTGGTGAGGTGAGGAGGGTGAGGAGGGTGAGGAAGGGAAGGGTTGGGGAGTGAGGGGGGAGTTTATAGGTGTATTTGCATCGAGTGTCTCCAGCCGCCTGGCTCTCTCTCTTTCTCTCTCTCTCTCTCTCTCTCTCTCNCACATACACTATCGTAGACACAGGCGAACTGTCATCACCATCTGGCCCCATCTGTGTTTTGCCGAGGCTACCTGGTCTGGTTTAGTCTAATCTTTTTTAGTGTGTGTACGTATGCTGCAGGCAAAAAAGTCACAGATGTCTGTGTGCAGGCGTCAGTTCAATCCACATCTCCACTGAGGCTGCAAACTGCAAATAAATTGAAATGATGTACTGCTTTGCCTTAGGTGACTTTGAATGAGTTATGTCCTTAAAATCCCACAATGTCATAATGTGTTCATCATTATTTTGATGCTAAAGAGTTTTATTAAAAATGTAAACTAAAAAACATACACATTTATTTTCTATTCAGCCTCAACTATTGAATTGGTTCTGCTTTGTTAGTTTTTTTTGAATGACCACTTGTTTTTTCTTGCTTTTTGTGCACCCTCAAGATTTATCAGTGAGTTCATTTTAAGATCTGTATATGACAAGTACTGTAGATTTCCAGTGGAGAGAGTATTTGTATTGATTTTACAGTCAGTATTATGAAACAAACAGCCACTGCTAGAAAGAGATGGTCATGAGGCTATAGAGGATGAGACAATATGGGTGCCAGTGAAATGTCAAATGATTAAGCACGTATTATTAATGTTCAGCCTCTGCTCTCCTTTATAAACCAGACATATCAGTCTTTCCCTCAGGGCATCTGAGTCAGTCAGAGCCAGTTGGAAGCCAGTGGAGGGGCCTCAGAGCACATAGTCCATATTATGTGGAGATAGCAATGTGACACACAGACACAAGATGCCTCAGAGAGAGTGAGGCTGACTGGCAGGAGCCCTTCTCCTTGTATACAACTGCCTGTCAGTCTGTGTTCATCGTCTGGAACCAGCCTAGAGGCAAGAGAGTTCTCCCATATGGATTAGTATCATCAGTAGATATACATTTGTGTACTGTTTACTACATGGTGTTGCCCACTATAGGCCATAATCAACCACATTGGACAACACAGCCTTGAGATTGCATGGCAACTGATCTATCATTTTCATACTAGAGAAAAATGACACACAGTAGCAGAATAAAATTCAAGCATTATTCATGCTTAACTTAGCATATTGTTTGGGATTTAAACCACTGCCAGTATTTACTCCAGAGCAATCCACTCACAGAAAAGTGTGCCAATACAGTATGTCATTGTACTGTGTGTTTGCCTGAGACCTGCGGCATATGTCCTACTGTTCTCTCCTCATTCCAGCGGGCGCAGTTTAAATGCCACAGAGATGTCAGTCACCTTTACAGGCTATATGTGGACTGTGGACCCAGGCTGTGCTCAGAAGTCTCCTCTCTTATTACAATGTCATCTCTGGTTTGGAGCTCTGTGACAAAGGCCCCTTTCACAGGCGCTGCATGTCTCCTGAGTTCGATTAGCTTGGAATTCCACTGTTCCGGATGGGAGGTTCCTCAGGCCTCAAGGCAGACGTGACGCCAATGACGACACTTCTCCCTTCTCTCTTTTCTAAACGTTTACTGTAGCAATGACAGAGTCAAGGTACTTTGTTCAAAGTATTGAGACTCAATTTCCTGAAAAATGACACCGCTTCAACACAGGAATGACCTTGGAATACTTTTATTTCATCATGAGGTAGAAAATGAAATGGCAGACAAGGAATAAAATCATTAGTTCTTTATTTAGGAAAGAAAGAAGCTAAATTACATGATTAATATGTATCACATGATTTAATTTCTCAACTGCCATACCCCTCTCATTTTTTTCTCAGTGTGTCAGTGGTGAAAAGGCTGGACTTTGTCAGTGTCTGAATACAACAACAATTATCTTAAAAGCATTCCCTCACCATCACATACAATTTTATGTGATCTGTAGATACTTTAGTCAACAAAATAGGAAATTAAAAGTCTTCCTGTCACTGATAAACATGATATTTGCAAAAGCATGCCAGTCAGAAATCTAATCTCTGTTTAATCCTATTGTTGAATGCTTTTGCATTAAAAGGAGAACAAATTGCAAAGATACAACAGGATATTAACAGTGAGAGACCCTCAATAAAAGAACTGCATACTTTAAGCACAGGCATGTCAAAAATTTATATGGAAGATTAAATAAATGAAGTCTTTATTAATATACATATAGAAAAAGGAGGACAAGTAGAAGTAACAAGTGAATGATCCACATTTGCTTTTCAGTGTATCAAATTTATCTTTGCAGAATCTGGTCCAGAAGTCTCTGCAAACAAGAAGAACAACAGCTAAAAAACAGATCAAACACATTCTATCTGTGCTCAGACTGCCCTTCTGTCAATCTCTTAAGGGCAGCTCTGCATCATATAGGAGTGTCTCCTACTGCTAAATTAGCTTTTACTTCCATCAGCCTCACCAGGTGGCCAAACCCAGGTACTATAGGGGGAATAATTTTAGCTTGCTATCAGACCAAACACCCCACAATGCAATCACCCTCCTCTTACAGTACTACCTGACAGCTGGAATCTCATTTCAGCAAGTGTTCAAAACCACCCACCCCTCTATCCAGCACTATCAGACTACTGCGAGACTCCTCTGGGCTCCACCTCTCTGTGTATGTGCTAGAGAGTTTCACACCGAAATAAAGCCTCAAAAGCACACAGTAACTCAGTGTTTATCAGGCTGGAACACTCTTTTTCTGCCAATCTGATTTTGGTTGAGCCTGCTTAATAGCTTCATTTGAGAGGTGGCAAGGTTACCCTGGCATCTTAGCAGTCGCGCCTGCTCCATTTCCCCAAGACATAGAATATTCTCTTATAGAGTCATTTGACGTCAGTTCTCTATAGTTGGTGTCGGTGTTACTGTCTGTACCATGAGTCACTGCTGCAGATTTCCTTGTAAATTGTTCAAGGCCTGAAAAATAAAATATTCTATGCAAAATATTTTGCATAGAATAATTATGATGATTTATCATGATGTTGCAGTTTACATAAACTTCAACAAACCAAAAAGAAGCTAATCATCTATGCATCTTTTTAATAACAGCTTGGTAAAAAAACAAAAAAAAACAAAACACTCATAGTGTCTCTCTCTCTCACACATACACACATAATCTGATGCTTTGATGATTGTGTAATTGTCTGTAAGAGATTGGAGACCTCTTTCCACACTTTTCACATCTCACTTTGACTGACAGAAAATTCATTGTTGTAGCTCAGTTATAGCAGGAGTGCATGTCAAGGCTCACCTTTAAGTAAAGCTGAATGTATCTGTCTGTTATTGCATGCCCTAAATATATCATTCATTTGCCACTTGCCCCTCACCGCATGAATACTGCCTATTAAAGCAAGATATAAGATGTAAGCTTTGATTTCTACAGTGCTGAACACAAAATCATACAGTAGTAAAAGGACTCATATGCTGTAAGCATAAGTAGAATAGGAAAAACTGTGATAGAGTAAGTGCTTTGATTCTTGCATGAATGAGATAGTTCAGATATCTTGTTTTGAACTAAAACATAGCTAAGTGAAAACTGATAGACATTACAAAAAACACCTCCAAAATATGAAATATCTCCAAGCACTAAATGCTCATTTATTTGGGCAATAGTCATATGTGATAAATGGGAAAGAAGGTTTAGCTTTAGCAGTCAAACAGTGACCTCTACTGGACGATTAACAACCCATATTTCAGTTTATCCTCATGCAGGCTGCTCACTGGACACAGAGTGCCCTTTAAATTGCACCTAACACTTCATTTTAATGAAAGGAAAACCCATTGCAGGCACACTTGAATGCTTCAACATGACAGTGAGGGGATCCAGTGCTACTGTTTTGCTGTGGGGAGTATTAACATTTATATCCTGATAGGAGTAGTGTCTTCCAGGATGCACCCATCCATAGGTTATGAGGCATCACTGTGGTTTGATGAGTATGAAAACAATATAAGCTATATGCTATGGCCTTCACAATCAACAAATCCCAATTGAGCGTGTGTGAAATTTTGGACTGAGGTGTCAGACAGCTCTCTTCTCTACCACCATCAAAACACCAAATGAGGGAATATTGTTGATTTTTCCTTTAATTTGTCACAAATCTGTATGTTAACAGGGTATTGCCCTAAAATATACCTTGCAGACACACATTTTTAATATTTTCTCATAATCACACCCCCTGCAGTTATTAAACAACTTAACATAGTTAACTTTGTTAACTGTAATAGTGTTTTTGAACACTAAAAAGAAAAGAAAATATCTAACCACAGTCTAACTCACAAATAAGTGTGAGGAAACAACAATGACCATCATCTAAATATTAAATGGTAAATGAACAATACTTACATAGCACCTGTCTAGTTTTCCAAACACTGACAGCATGCCACATTCACCCATTAACACATTTATAACAGGGGCTGCAATGTACAGTGCCAACCTGCTCATCAGGAGGAACTAACCATTTACACACATCAGGAGCAATTTGAGGTTCAGTATCTTGGCCAAGGACATTTCAACATGTGGACTGGAGGAGATTGGAATTTAACTGCTAATTTTCTGATTAGTGTTCTACCTCCTGAGCTACAGCCACCCCCGACTTTCTTCAACAACAAAAACTCTTCATCAACATCAGTTCTTGTATAAGCATTCAGGTTTTAAAATGCGACCCTGGCGCAGCATTAAAAAAAAAAAAAAAAAGCTCTCAGAAAATTGTTCAAGCATGATATTATGAACTGAATTTAATTTTGGGAAGTTGCCCATTGTAATAGAATGGGTCTATTTACCATTTACCAAAATGCGATCTTGTCTAAATATGTTATAAACAACCAATTCAAAACCAGTTGTCAGTTTTCATGCACTCAGTGTTTTAAAAAAGATTTTTGCACCAATAATGAAAGTCCCAACTCTACCTTTTTAAAGACCTCGGCTCGCAATCTGTTGGTTTGTGATACAGCCCTCTTTTTCTCCTCCTCCTTTTTCTTTGTCACCTCCGGCAGCTTGTTGTAAATCCTACAGACACAAAAAAGGCAAATTCATACAGGGCAGGGGAAAATGGTATCAGAAGTCTGAGGGTGGCTGAGCCATGCCAACGGACTGGCATACTAGAGACAAGGAATTATCTAGTGAGACCACAGCCAGCAAAAACCTGGATCCACTGATAAACAGGTCTCACACAGACTGTCTTTTCACTCCCACAACTGCAGCCAATTTGTTAAGAGATCCTCCAAGTCAGATAGCGTCGCTTTTGAAAAAAATTACAATGGGTAGCCATCATCTGATCAGGTGTGCCTTTCCAGATAAGGAAACAAAAGAGGAAGAGATAAGGTAGCACATATCTCCTGTCAACACATTTGGCATCAATCATCTAATGTATTGTATCCATACAGTACTGTATGTGGTTTGTATTTGTGCACATTCCTGCATGCATTACAGATGTGACAACAAGCAATCATGATGGATTATGCTGAATAAAAAAAACAAAATAAAAGAGGGAGGAGAGATAGAGTGACATCTTCTGATGTGGGTTTGGTCTGCAGAACTCACCGTCTGGACCTCAGCTGCATCTCTCTGCCTGATATAGACCTCTCTCTAGGCTTGAAAAGGTTATCTAGGACACACACACACACACACACACACACACACACACACACACACACACACACACACACACACACACACACACACACACACACACACACAGGAGTTACAAATAAGAATTAATATGTAAATGATTTTTGAATATAAATGAACACTGAGGGCTGTGTGATCTCTCTTTTGCAGGCAGAATTGAGCATTTAATGCACACACACACACACACACACACACACACACA
>JANJYP010066246.1:5000-16609 GCA_024605115.1 Rastrelliger brachysoma
ATTTTGATAAAATAAAAGGGTCGGTTTTTGATTGATTTTCATCATATCATGAAACACTTTTCCATAAGATGAGTGGATTGTGTTTCATTATTTTAAAATGAAAAAATCTACCTCTTCTAACTGAATCATTTTATTGCTTCTATGTTGGGGTGGTGTATTTAAAACTATCCACTTCTTTACAGTTAAATTCTTTTGTGTTTGTACACGGCATGAGAAAGATCTTTTTTGTTCTTTTGAAGATATTCCACTGATGTTAGGCAGATCTCACAGTATATATGAGTACAGTGGGAGTGGAATGACTGTATTAGTGTGGATCATTGTTCACTTTGTTATGTCAAACCAAATATTCTTTATGTTAGCGCAGCTGCACAACAGACTTCTCCATCACTTCTACCCATTTATGTAGCTGTAATGGCATATAATCTGTTTTTACATATAGCATCCTATATGCGGCCAATTGATTACTGGTGCTTTCAGTATATATCCTGTAAAACAATATTTTTTTACTGAACAAGTTGTAATTGAACTGATTAAAAAGTCTATTCTTAAAATAGGGTGTATCAGTTTGTCTATGGTAATACTCATTACTTTTTAATATAATATTATAAAGTGATGTGGTTGAAGCGTTTAGTTGGCATAATAGTGATGAATTCATTAGGATTTTAAGGTTTTCAGTTAGTAGAAAGATGTGATAGAGCTCAGTGGTTCTGTTGTCTTTCTTCATTATCATTTCATCTGTTTTATTACTTTGCTGTTGATGGTTGTATTTGAATTCTGTCATAAAGGTTGATTTATTAAAGTTGCAGAGTTTTTTTTGTTTTGTTTTTTCACATGATTTGAAGATGTTAAAGAAAACTTCAGCTGGGTTTTTACATCATATCCTCTGGACATTTCAAGTCTAATCTTTGTAGCATATTTGATGTGTTTTCAATCTTTGCTGACAGAGTGATCAAATGACTCACTTAACTTGCTGACAACTAAATGACAGAACAGTAAAAGAGGTTGGGTAGTAGCTGTTGTCCACTTTTTTTATTTGAATTAATAATCTTTAAGTATGAACATCTTGCTTTTTCATCATGACGTGTAAAGTTTGCCATTGTTTGATGTGATTCTTCAAACCTGCTATTTTGTATTGTGACAAAGTAATAATCAAAAGTAAATATATCCTGAAATTAACTATCCTGAAAAAAGCCTGCGCAAACATTTTTACTGTGCATCCATCATTCATACAGTTTAGAAAACATAATATTAATACAATTAGGCTTTTAACTATTCATTCATTCAATGTGGTTCATCAAATATGTTTCCATCATAAAGCAGCACAAATGTATAAAATGCGAACAAAAAAAAAAAAAAAATCTCCAAGCCGTCTGAAGCTCTGTGGAAGTGTAATTTGTCATGTTCTACTTGACCAATTACAGCCCCACTGACATGGAATCATCAGTCATCATAATTTCCAATTATCATGACAGCTCTGTTGAAATTTATTAATTTCAGTCTAATATTTCACTCTTTTAAATGCTGGTCTGACTGAGGCTTGATATATGGTTGATTTGGTCCTTTTAGTGATTTGCTGACCTCAAATAAAAAGTATCTTTATTCCTTAACTGCCAAGATTTGTGTGTTAGTTGAATTGCTAGTGTTCCCTTTGAGTTCTTCACAAAAATGTTTTCTCCAAACTCCAACAATTCTACATAGCTCTACTGTATAGATTGACCCCTAGCAGAGTAACATGTACAGTATACCTTTCCAATGTTGAATAAGACATATGGATCCTTTTCTCATGTGGTTAAAATTCTTATTGCATGGTTCACCTTAGCAGTAGAAGATTACACACATAGATATTTATGAACATGAAGAATCTCTAATGCTGAAGCTCCCTTTAAGTTCGTAATTTGTCACGTTGACCTATTAAGGCCCCGTCGACACAGAGTCATCAATCATTATGCAATCAAGAACCAAAGAGGATTGCCTCTGAACTCCATGCGTTTTAAGGGGTGGATGTGATTCATGCTAAAAAGAGGTAAAGTACTGTGACATGGCATTTTTGTAATGTCACGGAAGACTTGGCAAAAAGTGTTAAACTTTAGAGAAGAAGCAGAAATGTCGGTTGGAACTCATCTACTTGCAGCATTTGTTGCTTGGCTACATTTTTCATTGGCTGCAATCATTTAAATAGAGACCTACAGCAATTTGGAGCACCTTGGATTAAGGTTTGGGGTCCTTGGGTTTATGGAGGGTACGGTTGAAAAGTTGACGACCTCTACGTTGACGAAACTCTTCTACATTATCTGCTTTGAGGTCACTGCCACGTGCGTGTGCCGAAATTGGCAATCAGAGTTTAAAAACCTACTAAGAAACGATTTTTAAAATATATCTAATCTAGGGCATGACCAGAACAAGTGTGTCAGACCTCCTGGGCAATGAGAACATCCATCGCAGGACTCACTGGTCTCTGGGTAAATTTGGGTCGATAAAGTTTATTAAAGAGGACTCCCCAAACTCTCCTCTACAGCAGCAGTTTTTTATGTGTTGTCTGGGATCCTTCACAGGAGTCCTTTAAGGGTTGCCGGAGGGTCACGGACATTATAAGATGTTTGTTTTTTTTTGAGTGAGTGAGTGAGTGAGTGAGTGAGTGAGTGAGTGAGTGAGTGAGTGAGTGAGTGATTTAGAATGAATATTTTTCTCTTTCAGCTGCTGTATTTATGTCCAAATATGAAATGCTCCTACTGGGTTCTTGGGGTTAAAATAATTGCTCTAATTTTTAAAGATTAAAGCTATTTAAAGTGGATCTATTATACGTATCCACATTTTCAGTCATAGATAAATTGTTATAGATGTTCATATCAAACATGGCCATGGTGTCAAATAATGTGGCAAACGTGCCAAAAGTAGCAGCTATGTGGCTGCTCTAAACGTTGAGTTTCTTCTACTTTCAGCTCGAGATGACATCATCTGGTGATAGAGTTTTCTTCTATGGTCACGCTCCATGCACAACACACCGTTTCACTGCTATACTATTGACATTATGGTATTTTTCTATCATTTTGGAAGTAGTAACACTATGAACCATGACTTGAGTTGAGCTTGCATGCTGTGAGTGTTTTTCCATTACACAGCATGGCAAAGTAAAATAACTAGCTTACATGTTGGAGGTGTACTTGTAGCCTGTAGCTCTTCATCAAACATCATCATCACTGTAGCTGTTTTTGCTTGTGCTATTCCACTTTGTATGATTTCTAACTGATCTACTCAACAAAAGGCTTTGAATATCTCTGTTCCTCTAATGAAGCTCTTCTAATTTGGCTATAAGCATGTTTAATTTCATAAATAAAGAGTTTTTTGAGCTGTGATTCATCCAAAAGCAAATATAAAAATACTAATTATCATCGTCATCATCGTTATTATTATTATATTTACACACATTAAAGCATAATATGTCCCCTTTAATTTTACAGTAAACTATTAGTAGATTGGGTAGATTTCAAATTTTTCTACATTAATACATATTTCAGCAATCCTACTGCCTGGTACTATCTTTTATCATGACACACCTAAAATAGTGTTCTCCAATATATATATATAAAAATGATCAGCAATTCTCTGTGTAGTATGAGATGAGTTACTGGGTCAAATATGTGAGATCCTGTAGTTTAACAGCGTGTGGTCAGAACATCCAACGCTGTCACCTTGTGGCAAGAAAGAAAAAAGTCATAATGTGTGTGTGATCTCTGTGTGTGAGCAGACCTGTAAGGATAGCAGCTTCTAGAAGAAACTGAATCACGCATGGAAGCAAATGAGGAAAAAGCGAAAAAAAAACAAAAAACCTTCTCTATAATAAAATAGTAATAAAAGAAGATGTGCAAAAAAATGTAGGTAGACTCACAACAGTAATATAACAATAAATTATGCAAATAATTAAATAAATAATCTGTAGACTGAATGAAAAGTGTAAATGTAATGTGGGTCAACAGTAAATTAGCAGTAGTGCAACAGTACTGATGGAGATGTGCAGAAGTAAGTGATTTACATGAATTTAAATATAGGTTATAGCAGTAGCTTCATCAGTGTTCAGTGCAGTCATTTTGGGTCTCTGGCTTAACATGTTCCTCCAGTTTGGTGTGCCATTTCCACCAACTATTGGCACTTTTCCACAGGAGCGTGTCTATGTTCCCACAGGCCAATGGTCCCACAGAAATGTGGTTTTGGATCCAGGTACATTGTTTTTTACTTCCTAGTACCTCTTCAATATGGACGGGTCAGCCATGCAAAATTGCCACCACATTGTTTTGTACACGACACAAACACAAACAATAGAGGACATCGAGGCAATGGTGTACTTGATGTACAATGGTGTCTGTGGCTTTTTGCCACAGGTCAAGTGAGCAGACCTTCTATGGTATTTAAAAGTGGTTTAATTCTTGTGTCAGACATTGCATTAATGACATTTCAGTGACACTTTGACCAATCAGCGGCCGGCAGTCTGCCGATGTCACATTTAGTATCGCCTCAGCTCAACATCACTAGAACAGCCAGGTACTAACAAAGGTAGCAGGTACTTCTCCTTGGGTTACTGGAGGGTCACAGACACCATATGATGTTTTTTTTAGAGTGAGAAAATTAGAACGATTGTATTTCTCTTTCAGCTGCTCCATACTGTCCTGCTATATGTTTTCAGTCATACATATATTGTTACAATGTCAGAAGTATCAAATAATGTGGCAAACATGCAAAAAGTACACGCTTTGTGAACGCTCAGTTTCCAAATGTTTCTTCTACTTTCAGTTCGAGATGACATCATCTTGTGATTTCCTATATGGTCATGTTCCACCAATTCACTGCTCTACTATTGACATTATGGCATTTTTCTGTGATTTTGGAAGTGGTTACGCCATGAGCCATGACTTGAGTCGTATAGCAGGTACTACTCCTTTATGGAAAAGCAAAAAAAAAAAAAAAAACTAGTAGAGTTGAGTCGAGCCAATCAGTGCTAGAACTGTGTAGTGGAAAAGCTCCATTAGAGAACCATAGAGTTCCCGGTTCATTCAAATTTGGTGTCCTGTACCATACTCCACCGTATAATTGAAAGAGGAGTAGCTAAAGTCCTGGATCCCTTGAAGTCACCCACCAGCTACACTACTCTAACCGTTCTCTCAAACTGACAAGCTTTTTTTGTTGTAGGGGTTAAATAAGCTGTGATATTGCATCACATTACATGCAGCAACCATACATTTGATCATCATCAACATGCGTTTGTCATTGGAGTCTGTGCACTTTTCTCTGTGTTGCAGCAGCAGTAGCTCAAAGCTCAGCGCTCCTTACAGCAGCATATTTCAGTGAGGGTTTGTATGTGTGTCACAGAGCCACCCTGTCCTCTCTTTCACCCCGAAAAAAAATCAGAAATACTCTCTTTTTCATCCTGCTCTCCATACCCCACATCTCCCTCCGCCTCCACCAGGCTTTGATCCGCCCCTGCAGCCACGCTGGAAAGATGACAGAGCGGGGAAGGAGAGAGAGTGGAGAGGGAGGGAGGAGAGGAGAGAGAGATGACAGCTTCTCAACAAGTGTGGAGCGTCGGGGAAGAGAGAGGGGGAAAAAAAGAGAAGAGTGGTATTCTGATGATGAGCTTCTCGCCATGGGAGGAGGAGGAGATATGTGCAGCATTAAGAGGCGCTGGAGCTTGGTTAAAGCATACACACACACACACACACACACACACACACACACACACACACACACACACTCTCTTCTTACACACACATACGCACCCACACATAACTGGGTTAACCACCTCTGTTTACCCTCAGTCTGATTGTCGACTGCCTCTGTTGTCATCTGCCCTACTTGACACAGATGCTGACTTGTAATACATCCAGTAATAATCATTCATAGAAAAACAGGCAGTCTGGGATTGTCAGCAACTGTAATCTTGACAGATATTCACACACATGGAGAGATATGCACAATAAAATAAAGACTGTAATATTGCTGGCTGGTTTTTCTATTATTGTTAACAAATCCCATGAAAAGACCAAACGCGACAGTGAATTGATCCTATTAAGAAGTGTTGTGTGTTAAAGCCTCATATATCTTATTCCTCCATTGTTGCCTAAAGCTCAAAAAAACACTTCAGTAAGCATTGCTGCATGAGGTGACATGTTCCTTCCTTTTGCTAAAATCTAGAGTGTACAGCTGCTTTATAGGAAATGGACAAACCATTTTAAACCATTACTATATACAATCTATATAACCCATTTTGAAGATATATTTTAATAATGGGGAAGGGTTGAGAGTCTGGCTAGTTGGAGAAATGAATGATCTGTGGCTGGCAAGCTAATGGTTAACATGCTAGTAAGTCCAATGCTGTGCCTCAAATCATGTACTTCAAAACTTACACTTAATATTTTGAGTGCATAAGTGTGTTCATACCTCTCAGCATGAACACACTTATGCACTTAATATTTTGAGTGCATAAGTGTGTTCATGCTGAGAGGTATGGAAATATGCAGTGCACTGTGAGTACCTGGATGCTGCACTCAAAACGGTTAAAAAGTTGACTGTGGAACTGTGGACACTTTTCAACCTCGGTGGTCGCCATTTTGGCTATGTGGCAGAAGAGGCTCATTGTTCAAACAGGACGTTGTAATTATAGTGAACATCACTGCATTATACAAATGTAAATTATAGATGTGTTTTTGCGTACTATACAACCTATCATTAGATTTCTTAGATTAATTTAACACTCTGTGTAATGATTCGGTATTGTGAATGCTAACACTAGAATGTTAGTGCTAGGATACTGCCGATAGCTTATTAACGCTTATTCTCTACAACTAGCTAATTGTTATTTCCGGTAAGTGTGCAACAGTTGTGTGAGATTTAAGCCACAGTAGCTTCCTAAGCTTCTTTCTTTACTGCTTATTGTCCTGTGAGCTGACCTCCAAATTCTGTTTTGTGAATTGTCTATCATTAAAAAACAACGGGACAGCTAGCTAGCTTGTTCAGTATTTGTTCTTTCTGCTCCTATCTCATTACTATCTGCAAACCTCCTTCCTCTCACAGAGTAGGTTAAAATCACTTCTACGGTACAAATAAAGTTGGTCTTTTTAAGTTGCAGGTTTATTGTTCAGAAAAGACAGCAACTTTGGAAGATTCCCATTTGGTTTGTTTACTTTGTATTGCTGGAGCCTCATACTTGCTACAGTTGAACTTGTCAGACTGAACTAGTGCTATACATATTGCCACCATCCCACCCATCAGTTACACAGAATGAACAATTACGGGAACCAAAAATTCTTGCAGTACACAAATAGGCAGATTGGTATTGTTTTAAGACCATGAACAAAAGCTTTTTTTTTTTTTTTTAAACAGTGGATATGAAGCATTGTTTCTACAATAACCTCCATTTTGTACTTTCTGTTCCTTCAAAGGTCAGCACTGTCAAAATGGCTTTTGGTCTTGTAAAGTGATTTGTTGACTTTAAGAAAAAACATAGAATGACACCAACGCCAGCTTCATCCTTATACTGCCAAGTTTCCAATGTTCCTTTTGCACGGCTCCAAGTGCTGCAATGCTGCACTGTATATTAGTCCCTGCAGAGCAATATGGACATATGCTTTCCCAATTTTTAAGAAGATATGTGGTAACAGACTTAAGGAACTCTTAAATAACACTTGGTTTTATAATTTTGGAATGTTTTTATGTTATATCTTATGGCACAACATATCTTAGCACATATCTGGGAAGAGCACCATAAGCCCTTTAAGTCATTTCATCTACCTGCACATTAATTTCAATTATTTAGTGTTATTTCTTGTTTTTAACTTTAACTCAAACTCATGAATAACAACTTTATTTCTGGAATGAGATACCCAGTATATGACAATACATTAACCAACTATAACACAGTGACAATAACACAAAGCTCATTATGCAAAGTGGTGCCTATATAATACTGATGCCTTTCAAGCTCATTACTTTACTTTCCAATGCTGCAAGGTAAACATAACCTTAAGTGAGGCAATTATTTTGAAGGGTAACTGTACAATTATTGTATAAACTGAATGGATGAACCATAATCATTTTAACTTTATAAAACACACATATGTCTGACGTGCCTGGTTGATGAATGTAATTTATTTGAATACAGATATATAGGGTATTTAAATACACTTGCAGCTATACATACAGATAAGTCAATAAAGCGACATGTTGGAAGCTAGATAACATATTTTCTGACACATAGTCAATGTGAGAAAAGGCAATTTGAATTCAGAATCATCATATTAAGCCCTTTCCTTTGTGGTGGTAGAAATGTCTGATAACACCACTGACATTGCCCCAAATCAAAATGCTGCCCGTGTAGCTAGAGTACGGCATTGCTACATACCTGCAAATAACCAGTAATCCCAATTTTAATCAGAAACAACTCATAAACACAGATGTTCCCTTAAGAGAGCTCAAAATCATCCTGCTCCCCTTTTACATCTTATTAACATGCACATGGTAACACATTGCCTCCATGTAATTTAACTAGATTACATTTAGTTAATTAAAATCATTCCTGTTACACACATTTAAATTGGATTTCTCTTTACCTCACTGACTACTGCACATCACTTCCTCTCATAATATTTACATGTTTCAAAATCAACAAGGAAAGCCTTGATTTTCAGCGTCCGCCAATGTTCTCAATGCTGCCTAATGCCTTTTTTTTTTTTTTGGATGTGGTCTATTTTCTTTCTGGTCTATTTGATCTAATTTCTTAATGTGGGCTGCAGATCAGATCCACCACACAGCTAAATAAAAGCCCAGGAGGCGACTACTTCAAACTAATTATCATCAAATCCAGGTTTAGGTTGAGATTCAATGTGTAATACGAATGTGATAACGGCGTACGCTTTTGGACGATTTCTCTCCTCAGACGAACTCTGGCGGTTGTGTTCGATTATACAAACAAAAATGAATAGTTGTTTGAGTTCAAAAATAGTGAGTTCAAACCTTGGGTGCTTTCTCGCTTCTGCACATTTGAAGAATAAAATTCAGAATTTCCATATTCCCAGTTGGAAAGTTCAATTAGAATGCCCCCGGAAGTCAGGTTTGCGGCTAACCCTAACCCTAACTAACAATAAACCTAACAATAATACTGGATAATACCCTTTGCAGTTTTATTTATATCTCATACACAGCACTGTCTAACTTCTATCTGTGCGCGTTGCTACACTGTATGTATGAGCAAAATACAGCAAAATGGTTTTTATCAACCGGTATCGCTATCAGTCGCTAACCTATCTCCAACTTCCAACATAAATAGTTAGTTAGTAATTAACTATCTAACTAATAGTTAATTAGTTTAGTTTGGTTTAGTAAGGATTATGTAAAGTATAAAGTAAAGTTTAAAGTTTAGTTCTTTTCATGGCCACTTGAGTGCATAATTCCACGTTTCACATATTGTAGCTTTATAGCTAACATGTTAACAAACCAGCAGACATTAGCATTCATTTAGAAAAGTGTTTTAGGAAAGCGTCTGCCTCGCTAACATACTTCCAATACAGTAGTCCCTCGTTTATCGTGGGAGTTACATTCTAAAAATAACCCGCAATAGGCGAAATATGCAAAGTAGGCAGCTTTATTTTTTTTCACAATTATTATAAATGTTTGTAAAACCCCTTACTACACACTTTATGCCCTTTTCTCAGAGAGGCATTAACATTTTCTCACATTTCTCTCTTGTCTAAACACTCTCAAAGCGTCGGGTGTCTTTGTTGGTGCAGAACGTTTCGTCGACATTGTGGGTTTTGTCGGGGAGAAAACTTGCTAACATACAGCACTTCAGTCACAGTGCCAGCGATCCAAGATATATGTACATTTGACAAGCTGAAACATTCTGTACTGTACAGGTACAGAGGAGATTGATTGACAACGATCTATAGTCCCTTAGCCAGTCAGGATCAGAAATCAATGCGCTGTAAAAAAAAAAAAAAAAAAAAATCATGCAAAATTGCATTAAAAAAATCTACGAAACAGCAAGTCCGCAAAAAGTGAAGCAGTGCAAAAAAAAAAAACAATTAACTACAAGAGCCTTATGCTGCCTTATCCATTTACCTAAGAGACAGGAAGTTGAAGCTGGGAATGACATCACATTCCATTTCTAACCATTCAAGCCAGGTTTCTCATTGATATTAATACCAGTTGATAAAAACACATTTTGCTATATTTTTCCATACAAACAGTGCAGCAACACATCCCCAGATAGAAGTTTAACAGTGTTGTGTGTATGACTGATTTAATGAGACATAAATAAGACAAAAGTGTTCATAACTATCTTGGATTTCGAGGTCAGGGCTGGTGAAGTTCATCCAACCTCAGGAGGCGTTCCAGTCCAAATTTCTGTCTGGGAACTCTGCTGTGTAGAGCTGAAAGGAACTGCAGAATTAGGTTATAATTCTCTATAGGTTCATCATTACAAGTGACCCTTTTCTTTCATTAGTATCATCATTTGATTCATTTGTATATTAAAAGAAATGTGCACACACAGTGGGAATCTTTCTTTTTCAGTTTCTGACACATTTATTCACTCTTTGGATGTTGACTGATTCCTGTTCATGACGAATTTCACGCTCCGTAGTTACTAACCTGCAGATTACCCTATGTATAGAGTATGTATGTGTGTGTGTGTGTGTGCATGTGTGTGTGTGTTTTCCCATTATGAAACAGCCTGATAGGATCATTGTGCGACACTGAAAACTGCAGTTAAATCTTGAAACATTCTGCAGAAAGTTGAACCTCAATAAAGTTTGGAGATAGTGGTTAAATCCTCTGTTTGTGTGATTTAAGTTAATTTGAAGAGGATTTATAGAGTCTCTACAAATCAAATCAAACATGGCCTTGAGTTTAAAAAAAAAAAAAAAAAAGTCCCTCCTCTTCCTCCTCCTCGTCTTCGTTCTTCCTCACTCTTCTTGTGCCAACTGGCATAAAAGGTGCCAGATTAACACAGTGGCACACATATATCGGAACTGTTGGTGCTCACAAAGTGTGTGTGTGTGTGTGTGTGTGTGTGTGTGTGTGTGTGTGTGTGTGTGTGTGTGTGTGTGTGTGTGTGTGTGTGTGTGTGTGTGTGTGTGTNTAATTGCCTGGATTTATGGCTGACAGGAACAGTTTACTGTGTCATTTGGATTTTCAGGGACAAGGGTTCACTTACCGGTGAATGTGGCTGACAAAGAGCCCGGGAAGACACACACACACACATGCAAACAAACACACATACACACACATATACATTCACACACACATATACGTGCAAACACAAGCAGACTTGGAAGCGTAGGAGTTTCACAGCTTAGTGTTTGCATGTCGCACTGATATCTTGTGTATTGAATGTGTGGGATAGAGGAGCGCTACCCATAAGGAGACAGATGCTGGAGCTCGCCATGACATACAAACAAACACTGACACTGTCACACACACATACACACAAATATGCACGACGCCCCAAAATCTGACAAACACGGTAATGAAGCTGATGTGCTCAGCATTACTGACTGTCCCACAGATGAACTCCTGCTACTAAGATTCACACTAAACCGAAGGGAGTCTGATCAAATACTGCA